>OENM01000200.1:83431-117692 GCA_900239745.1 Rotaria magnacalcarata
TGATAAACACTACTATTTATACTGATTTTCCGTGACTAAGTTTTATTGTTCGAGTGTAACCAATTACAAATAAGGAGGAATAATTTGTAATTGGTCATTTATACCTACAATGGATCGTAGGATGCGATCACTAGGACGCAGTTACGTTGATCTGCGTCACACTAAGCGTAGTTTCTTATAGAAATCTTCACTACGATCAATGCGCCATAGTTACGCGTAACTGCGACGCAGAATTGGCTCTACGCGTAACTGCGGCACAGTTGATAAAAAAGAGGCGACATGGGAAAACTTTGTATCCTGCCCTATAAATCACCTTGCAGAACCGAATATGTCCTAAAAAAGCTGTTAGCGCAATCCCTGTGGGATTAAAATGTGAAACACGATGGAACTCCTTTGCTGAAACCTGTCTACCATGGCCTATGAGTCTTTGTAGCTTTTATGCCACTGTCTGTAATCATATATACGGCGTTTCGCTCGCAGTCTGTATTTTAATCAATGGAGTCGGTAGAGACCATCACAGATACTTAGAGAGAATCCACAGGCCATCACAGACCGTTACAGAGAAATTAATTAATCAGTTAATTGGTTAATTAATTAATTAATTAATTAATAATTATTAAATTTCTCTGTAACGGTCTGTGATGGTTTTTGAATTTTCTGTAATGGTCTTTGATGGTTTCTAGAGACTCCATACATCATATTACAGACCGTAACAGAGAAGCTCCACAGACCATCAATGACCATGATAGACGAATTCCAGAAAAGAAGTTTCATCGTGTTTCACATTTTAATCCCACAGGGATTGCGCGAACAGCTTTTCAATATTATTCAAGTAACTCCAGATATTAGCAAAAGATGAAACTTTTCAACGACTACAAAATGTCATATTCACTTTTTCGTTTAACCCACACTGTAAAAAAGCTTTATGAAAGTGCAACGTGACACATACCCTTTTTCCGTTTTTGGAATATCTGATAAACCTTTTCCCAAATCATAAATCTAAAAACCGTTTATTATCTTCGTTATATACAGAAAAAAATGGTTTATGATCCGTTGCATTTTGGTAAACCCTTTTTGTTAAATATCCTATCAAAAACGTTTTTTCCGTTTATTATTTTGCAGATTTTTTTTAGTGCAATCGTCCCTATATGATGCTTTCGCATGAAACTCTATCACAAAATTTATTACAAGGTTTTGTAGCGAATCGAATAAGGAATTAAGCATCCCTCATGTCATTCAAACCGCTTTAAAACCGTTAGTTAACCGCGGTTAACCACGGTTCTCCACCTTAGTTTTTTGGTATGACAGTGAATAATTATTTTTAAACTCTTACAAATCGTGAGATTTTGATCGGAATCGCGGTCTCTCATATATACCAACGTGTTGAAGCCACTGGTATCAGCCACATCATCTGAATTCACTTGGTTTTCGAGTTTAAGCTTTTATTAAAGATGGCGCCATAAAAATAGTCATTAGTAAATCACTTAATCAATACGAAAATCAATGGTACCATCTGACATAATATACTCTGGTATCACTATATAAACTTTTTTGAGGCGCAATCAACGTTTTTAAGATAAAAAACGTAAATTTCGCAGTAAAATTTTAAAGAAACTGATAAATAAACAGAAACTGATTCAGACCGCCGGTTTTGAAACGATTTGAGTGACATGGGCGATGACAGAAAATAAAGAAAATATCGTGCATTTACAAAAAGAGTCATTCTTTATTGCACATTGTATGTGATTCGATCAGTCACGTTTTATTACAATAATTTCAAATGTAAAACTCACGGAAATTTCTCATTCAAAAGAAACCACGCAGTTGGTTTGCTTAATATGCTCTTTTTTTTCATAATCATAATTAGAGTGTCTCCTTAAGTCGTTCCGGTTTAGGTAAACAGTATTCACCACTGCCAATTACAGTCTGAAGACAAAATTATACGCTTTCCTGCTAATGAAAGGCATGAAATTCATACATCAGAGGTTTGATATCAACATAATCCATCTAATAGGGAGAATAGGTTCTGGAAATACACTGACCTTATCCATCAGCTACAGAATAATCTACCTTTATCGTTTGTTTTGTGATATTCGATTATTGATTTATTAAGAATGATACTGAAAATATCGGACGAGCCAAAATTGAGCTCGGAAAAAATTAGGAAATTGAGCTCGGAGTGCTTAATTGGTAAGAAATGCAGGAACATGAGCTCGCTTTTTGTCCTAGCTCAGAACACAGGAAAAATTCATTAACGCTAAAGCAACGAAATAACAGGATGTAACACCTCCATCGTTTTCCGGATTTGACCAACATTTAAACCATTCAGAGCAAGATCACGAATGACTGAACGAATTTCTAGTGGTACAATTGAATTTTCAAGTGATTCATGTTCGTGATGTTGAGAACAAAATATTTGATAAATACCATCATGAAAAACTTTTGTCTTACCTTGATATTGACATTTTGTAAACCTTTTATATTGTGAACATCTGAATGTAACTGTGTCATATTTTTTAAAACGTTCCTTACGATACACACTAACATTATGACACTTTGCCAAAGACATTAAATCATTTTCAGTTAAAATATCTTCGTCAATCGTCTTCCATAAGCGCCCCATTCTTCCACCCTCTCAGTTATTTTTAAATAATTCACACAAGTTATAAGTATACAATAGAACACAGAATGAAAAGAAGTTTTTGTAAAGAATAGTTTACCATTATTCTTTCCTGAACATACATCGTGTTAGCGGATGATTCATTTATTCTATTCTGTTCATCCATTGTTTCCATCATTTTCGCTCGTCTATATAACNCATTTTCCTGTTTTTTGAGCTAGGACAAAAAGCGAGCTCATTTTCCTGCATTTTCTTACCAATTAAGCACTCCGAGCTCAATTTCCTGATTTTTCCGAGCTATATTCCATTTTCTTCATGTAGATATTTAACTGTATGATCTTAAATTATAATTAAAATTGTAAAAATTGTACATAGAATCATGTCTGATGAAGTTGTAGACTACAACGAACTGTCACATTAAAATTGAATAAATAAATATTAATAAAGTAGGAAGAGAATATAAAAATGAATACAAGATGGCACTATAATCTATTTCTCGGATTGTAATACATCCTGTCGAAGATATTACATTAAAATGCGTGAGGTAGATTGACTTTTACTATAATTGCATGTATTATTTCCGAAGCACCCATATGTAACCAGAGATGCCAGATGTGAAAGTCGAAAATCCGGAATTTTTTTATCAAAATCCGGAAAATTCCAGAATTGTTTTTTCAGAATCCGGAAAAAATCCGGAAAGGTTTTCAAGGATCAATTGTAGTTACGTAAAGGACATCTTTCTCAGTTAAACTATAAATAACTTTGTATATTTTCGCAAAATAAAACATACTGTAATTACACAAAAATAAAAACAAACAGCTAAATGTTGCCAATTTATAGAAAATAACTTAGAAATTATACAATTTGAAGTTAATTAGCACGTTGTTTTTTGGCACAATATTTTTCATTAGAATGAATAGGTTTCAGCAGTTCTAGTTTTGATAAAAAAAATTATAAATTTCTGTACATGATAAAGATGAGTTAAAACGAATTTTAAATTCAGCTGCAACAAGTTTCATTGACATACGATTTCGTTTATCATCGTATAGATATGCTTCATGGCTGAAAAAAACACTTTCAACAAATGCATTCCTACATGGAATAGAGATAAGGTCACCAATAGAAGAAAATATTAAATCTCTACTGAATTATTCACAATTTAAAATACTAAAACAAATGAAATAAAACTGAAATAAGAAATCGCTAAAATCCGGAAAAATCCGGAAGCCGGAAAGTATCCGGAAAAACTTCAAAAATCCGGAATTTTTCCGGATTTTCCGGAACATCTGGCATCTCTGTATGTAACTATTCTTTCAATGCTTTTCTTTCCTTTTCAAAAAAATGAATGTGTAGTATTTTTCCAGCATTTAAACATTATCAATTCTCTCTTATTCTTCAACATTACACACTAAATAAAAATGCGTCGGATTTTTGTGTTGCAAAATTTTGTATCGTGCCACTGCTGAGAGAATTGTGTTGCTCTTCAATGTGTCAGGAAAATGTGTCGGGAAAATAAATGTGTCGTAATATTATATAGGTTCGCTATAGTAGTGATGAATAATTTTTACTAAATAAAAACCTTTGAAATTACATTTAAGATCTATTTATCATCACTTCTTTATATGAAAACTAGAGTATAATGCAAATAAAAAATATTTGGATTTTATCAACCCTATTGGCTACGTAGCGCATTGTATTTTATTTATGAACCATTCACATAAGTTCGCTGTGCATTGTTTCTGTCTCTATGTTAGACCGTTATCTATTCATATATAAAATTGCTTGAACAATAGGTTCCTTATGAAATTCAACTATGCACTAATATTTTAATTTTAGATAGAAATAGACAATATTTAAAATTTATATTGTCATGTTATATGATAGAAAAACAAGACATATTTAGAAACTATGTCACTTATAGTTTTAATGGTTTTAGATAAAATTGAATTCTTTAATATAGGAAATGAACTCAACAATGTCGATTACTTCGAAAACCAATAATTCAACTCATAGTATGACATATGCTACTCGTTTTAATTATTCATTCTACTTTGATGTTATATGTTAAGGTTTATGTGAACTTCAAAAACAAATATTTATTTGCCCAATTTGTAAAATTTCGTGTGATTCTCTTACTTCTTGTACTAAACACATGCAATCATATCATTCTTCTACACACAAAGTTGTTGTGCCATGTCCATATTGTCCTGAAACTTTAACTCAAGTGCGAAGCTGGAAGAGACATATACTCAAAGTCCATTACAATAGAGTGAGTTATTATACATGCAAGATTCATATTTTCCTTATTCATGTAAGAATAGATAGTTCAACAGCATGCTGAAAATGATATTCCTGTAATTGCTGATAATACAGATCACTCAACAGTAGCTGGAGCTGATGTCAACCTGAATGCTCATGTGGTTAATGCTGAAAATGATTCATCCAATGATGAAAATTATTCCATATCAAATAATCGTAGCCCTATTCCTGAATATACTAATGATTTAAGTCATGGTAGCATACAAATATTCCACAAAACTGAAGAACGATTGAGATTAAATGTTCTACGTTTACTAATAAACTTGAAAAGTAACAATGCAACAGAAGCGTGCATCGACGTATGCTCAAAAGATCTTATCAATGTCTTGAATGAGTATACGGATCTAGACGTATGCTTTTTCTCAAAAATTCACATATTAATAATATATACATTCATTTAGACGAACGTCTATTTTCACAACATCGAAAAAGCTATTGAAACAGCTACTTGTAAAAATAAATTTATATCTAGTCATATCGACGTTATTCGACCAAAGTCAATCATATTGGGTCAATCGCGGTAAGTTTATTAGTATTTAATAAGTAAAATCTGTCATAATAGTTCTGTAGGATAGCTAGCGATAATTGATGGAAAGGTGAAATGTAACACAAGACTTTATGAAACTAAAAGTTGACACAAGTCATAACACTGAGGTGGAAGTGAGGTAGTGTAGTCTAATGTCATGCTCGAGTCGAAGTTTCTTAAATGACATAGTTGAATTTAAAGTCATAAAAATACCAATGTTTCTCACTATAATGAATATCTATATTTTTTATTTTAGAATGCCTTTAGTAAAAAGAAGCAAAGGCATGTACTTCGTATCCATAAAGCTCAATATATTCCTTTTAAAGAATCGCTTATCAACCTTCTCAAGAAACCAGAAGTTTATGAATCATTAAATTGTCCAAGTCGTGCGAACATTATGACTGACCTATCTACGGGATCATTTTGTTATCAGCATCCTGTATTTAAGTTACCTGATAGCTTGAAAATAATTTTGTTTTACGATGACATTGGCATTAACAACCTTCTTGGTACTCGAACAAAGTCAGTTGGTATGCTTTATTGGACATTAGCTAATCTACCTAGGTGAGTGGATATCTTTCCAAGCAAGAATATTATATATATATATATTATATATATATATATATACAATTCATTGATATCTTACCATAGATTTGTACGTAGTCAAGATAGATGTGTGTTTTTACTGGCTTGCATTGAAAAGCAACACTTAAAACAATATGGATTTACGATTGTATTGGACGATTTTTTTGCACAATCGAAGAACTTCAAACTCATGGTATTCCAGTCACGATCAACGAAAAACTTCACATTTTTAAAGGATCACTTTTACTTATTTGCGGTGATATACTCGGTGAGATACGGTTTTCATGACAGTTAAATTCAGTTTTTCACGATATTTTCTTTAGGTCTCTCACAAATGCATGAGTTTAAATGTGCATTTCGATTGGGTTGAAAACCATTCTTTTATTGTGACGTTAATCAAGATACTCCCACGGAGAAATTTTTTTCAAAAACCCGCGGTAATCAGCGGTCACAAAAACCGCGGTTTCAGCCGGTATTTTCGAATAGCGAAAGTCAGACCATCTATGCGTATCTCTAGCACCGCCCAGAACCGCGGTTTTAGAGATACGCATAGATGGTGTGACTTTCGCGGTTTTCTAAACCGTCGCATACCGCGGTTTCAGGCGGTATTTTTGAAAGGCATAAATGGTCTGATTCCCGCGGTTTTGGGTGTTGTTTTTAAAACGCATAAATGGCCTGACTACCGTTATATCCAAAAGCCGCTTCAAACCGCGGTTTTTAATACCGTTCCTTACAGCAGTTTTTTTTTCGATACACTAGACTCAATAAGAGCAAGTGTATCGACCATAACTTGTACCTTGAAGTTTTCTGGTGCGGCGTCCTTCGAGGGGCAGTGTAGTGAACTCTCGCGAGCTCCGTTTCCACAAAGTGTCTTTGTAGAGTTCTTATATTATGTATGTGATATAAGTAAAAGTTGCCAGAATTTGTGGGGCACGGCATCTCGAATGTCCTTACACATTCCTTGACACTTGGTATGCACCGCGGTTCCTCACATGCAACCGCGGTTTTCTGAAACGCGGTTATTATCGAGTACACAGCGGTTTGAAAAACCGTTAATAACCGCTGTATTCTGAACCGCGGTTATGAGTGTGCATACCGCGGTTTGTCTTGAACACGGTTTGCAAAACCGCTGATAACCGCGGTTTTAAATGGGATCAAAATAATACCGCGGTTTTCTCGGATCAAACCGCGGTTTTGTATAATTTTTTTTCCGTGGGCGCACAGAAAATTCACTGAAAAATCGATTATCTCCCTCTAGACAAGCCTACAGCCGCTAATGTTTTAACCATGTTAGTTTGGCGGTGAGGGGTTTCTATTGATGGAAAACTATATGGTAAATTAAACTTATAGGTCGAATACCTCCATTGTGAGTGAATCTGCAACCATGATAATATTCCGGCTGATAGCTTTTAAGTTTTTCAAAATGTAAAATTGTAACCATTCAAGAATATTTAAAGTAACGCTGGTCCATTTTGCTGTAGTGTATTGTTGTAAATTGATAAAAAATAAAACAATTTTAAATCATCAGAAGAACGTTTTATACGCTAGTTTCTCAATCGAAACTTTCTTTATCAAATACACAATTTACTTCGGTTCCGATACATCGCGAGAAAGCATCAAAATTTATTGTATTTTATGTAAATATCGAAATTTTCAAAAGACAAGTACTTTAAAAAATATCACCTAATCCACAGTCACACGCTTTGGAAAGTGGTTATCAGATTCGTATTGTTTTGAAGTATAATTCATTGAAGGCTGTGACCTTGTAGAATATCCCATTCTCTACAAAACCAGAAAGGAAAGATTATCCAAAAACTAATTTTTCGAAAATTTTAAACAGTGTAGTGACCAAAAACGAACTAGACCAAGTAATAAATTATAGAAGATGATGATTTATGAATCAAATAGCAAGTATGCTGCGAGAAAGATTTCAAAATAATGATTCTCTATTTAAAGGGGATTGTTTCCCGTATATTTATGCATAAAATGACAAAGTAAAGCTCTCCCGCCAAAAACATAAGTAACATCAATGAGTTAATGTTTTTGGAAATTTATTTTGCGCTTGATCGTAGAACAGCGGAGGCTGGACCTGTCATTGATACAGAGAAACTACCTGTTTGTTCCTCTAAATGTGTTGTAACAACCAAAATGTAGGTATGTTCGGCTTCGAGAAAAAGTTTGAAACCAAATTGATGAATTTCATCACCACTATCGTCATCCTCAATGATTAATTTTTCAGTTGGTTTGGATGAGTCGAAAGATGTATCATAGAGATAGCCCATGGTGTCAAAGTCACTGTGACTATTGAAAGTGTACATGCCAGATGTGGATACAACTACTTCAATAGCTTGATAGTAGTAGCTAGCATTATCCGTTACTTCACCATCATAATCGAGTCGTGCAAATTTCAAGTTGTTGAACGGCAATTCACTGGAAAATGCTGATGAAACAACGGCTGGAGTGGTTACTAGAAGAGTCAAACGTGATTGTTAGTACATTAAGTTGGATAGATGCATAACAATTATAAATCATCAGTAGGTTGCCTAGTTTTGGCCTTATTCTTATTCTCTTTCGTGTATAATAGTTTCCTGAATTGTAACAGGCTTGTATTATTTCTAGTATTTTATTAAATGTATTGAACTAATAGATTGTTTTAGATTTCTCTACGTATTAGAATATGATGATTATACTCCCTTATGAAAACAAAAATTGTCAGTTGAGACTCTATCGGATTAATGTATGAAATAAAATAAGGCTGTTCTCTGTAAAGCACTTGTGAATGTCTCCGGGGTAGAGAATGAAGAAGTTTACCCACATTTTTCAATTATAGAGAATTAGATTGTGTATTCAGACCAGTTTTATCCATCAAAAGAGACACACTTTACGAAGAGAGTTTGTTGAAAAACAAATATATTCTTGAAAAAATTGAAACTACTATCTGTGACAAACAATCAAATCGTCATTGTTTTTGATCTATGCAAGATTATGATTTGCAAGCATAAAGAAATCTATGTTTAATAAATTCACCTGCGATTAATGGTTGACTGGTTGATGGCGTAAATGGATTAAGTTCTACATGATCTGGACCATGAGTTAATATTGAGAAATCGCCAGTTTCGTACATTCCATGTGTTGTAACAACCAATATATATTTATTTCCAGCTTGGAGATAAACTTCTAAACCAAATTGTAAAGAGATATCTCCACTATCATCATCAGCCGTGATCAAATTATTTTCCGGTAGTGATGGATCAAACGAGTCATGATAGAAATAGCCGAATGTGTCGATTTCACTGTCACTTGTTAACGTGTACATACCAGATGTTTGTACGCTAACTTCAATAGCCTGATAGTATTGAGTGCCTTCATCGTAACTATCGGGTCGATTGAAAACTCCAGCAGCTGGTGAAAGTTCGCCAGAAAGAGCTGACAAAATAGGAGCCGCAGTAGTTGCTAGAAAAGTGGAATAACTTCATTACTAAACCGAGTTATATATACGTTCATTAACAGTAAACTAAAAGTGGCTCGCGCCGATTTCTTTACAAAAATCCTCTAGAATTGTACATCTAGCATTTTTTGTTCATTGAGAGTCGATTTTCTGGAGATCAAAGTCCATTAGACTAAGAATCAAAACAAACATTCTCCTTTTCAAAGATTAGTAAAAGAGACAAAAACAATGGAAACTAGTTAGTATCGATACTTTCAATGTCTAACCAACTTAATAATTATCGCTCATCAGGCAACTATTGTTGTTATACTTACATGCAAGTACTGGTTGAATTGTTGATGGTGTAAATGAAGTAAGTTCGATGGGACCTGGTCCATTAGTTAATACTGAGAAATCTCCAGTTTCCTGAGTCTCATGCGTGGTAACAACTAAAATGTATTTATTTCCAGCTTGGAGATAAACTTCTAAACCAAATTGTAAAGAGATATCTCCACTATCATCATCAACTGTGATCAAATTATTTTCCGGAACAGATGGATCAAACGAATCATGATAGAAATAGCCGATTGTGTCGAGTTTACTGTCACTTGTTAGCGTGTACATACCAGATGTTTGTACGCTGACTTCAATAGCCTGGTAATAAAAGGCATCTTCATCGTGACTGTCGGGTCGATGAAATACTCCAGCAGCTGATGACAGTCCACCCGAAAGAGCTGACAAAACAGGAGCCACAGTAGTTGCTAAAAAAAGTAGAAAAATAGTGTTACTAATCTAGCATTAGTCCTACTAAATCAGGACATTGTGGATAATGCGTGTTCACAAGAAAACTATATTTGATGAACTTACTTGTAGTTATAGGCTGACTGGTTGATGGTGTAAATGAATTAAGATCAACAGCACCTGGACCACTAGCTGATACTGAGAAAGTTCCTGTTTCTGATGAGTCAAATGTTGTAACGACCAAAACATACACTCGTTCGGCTTCGAGAAAAGCCTCGATAAGAAACTGACGATTCCCATTACCATCATCATCAGTTAAAATTAAATTTTCACCTGGCACCGATGGGTCGAAAGAGTTTTCATAGAAATAGCCGACCGTGTCGATTTCACTGTCACTGATGAAATTGTAAGTACCGGATATTGATGCAGTGACTTGAATAGCTTGGTAATAGAAGATCTCGTCAGAGCTGGCATCTTCTCGAATATAAAATCCACTAGCTACTGTTAGTCCACTTGAGTAAGATGATGAAACTGTGCGTTCAACAGCATATTCTAAATAGCGAAACATAGGACTTGCTACCGACAGAGTCATGAAAAACAAATTTAGAGAGAATCTGTGAATTCTATATGCGGTTTGATTACAGGAAAGTAGTTTTGATACTAAACGAACCTCACAAGTACAAAACAAAGTTGAAAGTACTATCTAATAATAAATTTCGAAATCCTTTGATTTAAAACAATTTTTTTTTGCTAGAAAAACATCTTGTTTATTCTCCATTCCAAACTATACTTCATATATTGAACTTTTATATATAGATTTCCACAAACAATTGATGGGAAAATAGTTAAAAAATGCCAATCACACTCAAGAAGTCAATGAAATTGCTTTCATTGAATTGAATTCTCTTATATTTGGTTACACATGAACAATAGACGTAGTAAGATTTCTCAGAGTTTCACAATATAATGTAAAATTAGTTCTGATTAGTCACGTATTCTATGATACACAATATTTAACGCGATCTATGGATTGATAGTTATTCGAGAAGCAACATCGAGGCTTTCAATTAAGGTTACATATATATTATTCTTAAAACTTAATGAACATTTTCGACTCAGATCTAAATACTCTTCTAGATCGAATATAGTTTTATTTAGGGTAAAAACTATCGAAATAGAAATAATGTCTCCGTCTGAGCGTTGTTATCACGTGGAAGAAGATTCAATATCTGACAACTTTTGAGAAATTTTTGTCAAAGCACTAGTCAAAAGGAGACCGAATTTTTGTTAAATAGAATAAAGAACATACCACGTTTCTCACGGTTAATTCGAGAGATCTAAAAATAAAGTAAAAATCAATATTGGAGCAAAACAACAATAAACTAACCGGAACTCCGTGAGCCACAAATAGCAAGCACGCCCCAAGAACGGCAACTGTAATCGCCTTCATACGTCTTCGATATTTATCAAAAAAATAATACGACTGATTTGAAGTGCTTCAGCTATCCCATAATTTATAGTGAAAATTTCAGCCGACTCCAATGCACGCATTCAGTTGCTGGTTTGGTTTTCGTTATCGGGGTTCTTATCTCTAAACATAGGGTATTATTTCAATACCATCAAAGCACCTGATGAATTCTAATTTTGCGATTCGATTGAAAAAATAAGTATATCAAATTTCATTAGTTTCTTTTATTAGAGAATATTCAATCAGTCAAAGTACAAAGCTAATATCATATTGAATAGTATAATTGTTATTTCGGTTTTCTTTTTATAATCCCTATTGATACAATGGGTCTACCATGAAATGTGATAGTAAATAACATCAACAGGTGCGCACATACCTCAATCACTCGATACAACTTAAGTTAGATCAGCAGATGCGTTTATCTTGGTAAATTGATCGAATTCAGAGCTACTTTTGAGTTTCAAATGAATACCATCTACTATGTTGTGAATAATTTCTGAATAGTTCAATCTATAACATTCCGATCTTCATCATTTTGAGTCTATTTTATATTCATGTACGTCTGCATTCGAAAAATTTCATTTCATGTCATATTTGCAATCCAGGATATAGCTATCCGATTTTAGCGTCACGCTAAAATAGAAGCAAAATGTTGTATTTCTTCTATGACGATGGTCAACAGTTTTCTCTTTTCTGTATATGAATTTTTGGAATACTATTTTCGGCTTACTACTATATTTCGGTATTGTGCACTTTAAGCCTTCTCTTCGGTTGATATTATCATTTAGTTCATTGAAATTCATCCAGACTCCTCATGCAAAAATCTTCTCGTGAGATGGATCATTACAACAACGAAGACGTTTTCTGACACGAGAAGTAAGTTTTAGGTTAAAGTAAGACAGCATCAAAAGGACAAAGAAAAAAGATTTTATTATTATTTTTCTTCTTCTTCTTCTTCTCCGCCTTGGAGTGTGTCGAAACTCGTGCTCGATATGAGATCTTGTCACATGTATATGCTTCAGTTGAGATTGGAATGCACGATAAAAATAATTAATCGAAAAAATATACTTTTGTTTTTTCTGCTCCTGATAATAGATTATAGAAAAACAGAAGAGAAAAGAAATATTTCTCAAATAAATTCAATGTCCCCATGTCCTCATAGTTTAAAAAAATAGACGGAGTTGAATTATTTAAAAACTCATTGTAAAAAGATGCAAGGAATAATTCTCAATATAAAAATTTCTAAAATCAGATCTCAACAAAAATTCTATTAAAAAAATTAAGAAAAAAAACTATTCCAAACTCAACTAAATTCCAAACTAGCCTACCACATATATACATTTGAGGAAGACATATCTGAGAATGCATTTATTTCTTTAGAGTTTTAAAAATTCGAGATGAAAGTAGAATTCTTGATTTAGAAGAAAATCAGTGGCTACCGGAAAAAGTGGAGAAAAATATCTAATTTTTAGGTGTCATGCTCAAATGTAGTCTTCGCTTATAGACAAAAGTCGAATAAAAATATAATGATGGATAATATTTTACAAAAGTGTTGTACGACAATCCAAATGTTTCTTATGTACTCAATAGGAATGTTGAGCTTTTGCATCAGTGAATATCTATCTTGAGGCCTTGATGAATCGTTGAAAAGATTCTTTGAGGATTCTTTCAGTGAGCTTTGACTGAAATCCAAAGTAAAATATAAGCATAATTGCATTCAAACTTAGGAAGCGAAGAACACAAAACAGAGTTGTTATGTTAAATAAAACAAATTGTTACATCGAAGTCAAACACTTAATTATTGACGGATTCTACACGAAAGGTATTCTACAAGAGAACCTACTCCATCACATTTCATGCTTTTATTCATTCACTATAAACATTAGCGTTTCGGATAAAAATGATATGACGGGCTTTCATGATTGTATGCCTCTTTCGTGTTCTATCAATATTAATTACGGATAACCGATCAGCTTACTGTACTTTGAAGTATCAATAGAATGATATGATTAGGATCATTTATTCAAGAAAACCAACAGCGAAGTTATTTTACATTGAGCAGAATATGATATTTGAGAGAACCGACATCCAAACTATAGACGATGCAGAAAAGGCATAGACAACTGTTTACCACTTATAGAGGTTAAAGAAACATATAGTTGATACGATTTTCATGATTGGCAAAACGTAATACCGAGAGAATGCCGATAGACTAAAGTGTGATGGTCGAGAAAATTGCTATAGTCTTAAAAGCAAATAGACAATTAGTTATTGCTGTCGCTAATACCAACGACAACAGTACCAGATGTATCGATAATTAATTTTATACATTTCATTCTATAAGCAATGCTACTGTTAAATTTCCAATAGAAATTTGATACTTTGATTACATTGTTATATTGAGAAAAAATCGAAGATTCTAAAAAAATTCAAATATTACTAGGAGTAATGACCTGTCTAGAACAAATAGTCGCATTTCGCCTGATCATTCTCGATCATTCCTCGTTGCTGATAGAAAAAGCTACATACATGAATTTGAAAATCTCCTTCGATAGTTTCATTTCTTTCAGAAACTATTAGCTATTCGTTGCATAAAGATATTTTCTTGTGATTACAATCGATGATTATGTTTAATCAAATCGAACTCCATAACTTATTTCTTTCAATACGATTTCGAATTCGAGTCGTAATCTTAGTAACATTGATGAAAGTGATCTATGTACGACTTACAATAGCGATATATTTGATTTAGATTAAAAGAAATTCATGCCATAAATTACATAAATTTAATACTGAGCGCAAGAGAGTATATAAATCTACTTTAATAGATTAGGTGATTTTTTTCAGATCATACGAAACAAACTAATGATGTGAATAGTATGAGAAAAAAGAACTAGTTGAAGGATTGAAATGAATATTAGTTTTATGAACGTGTACTTAAAAAGACGCCGATTGAATTTTGATTATAATTTGCAGTTACAAAATCCAATCGACTATCGCCATTGAAATCGCCAACAGCTATTTCCTGACGACTAGAACCCTGTCCAGTTGAATAAGTCTGTTATTTCCTAAATTTTCCTTTGCCATATCCAAGTAATATACCAACGCTACCCGTACCAGAATTAGGAACGATAAGATCTAGTATATTATCTCTATTAAAATCACCACAATCGATGGCATAAGGTAAAGATCCAGTACCTGTAGAAATTATGTTTTTTTTCTATAAAAGTTCCATCACCATTTCCAAAAAATATACTCGTATTGTTCGCATTATAATTAGCAGTTGCAATATCTAATTTAATTATCATCTCTATTGAAATCAGCAGCTGCGAGTGCAAATGAACCCGATTGAGTCTTATATGTCATTTGATCTGAAAAACTTCCTGTACCATTACCAAGAAATATGCCTAAATTATTTCCATCACCATCACCAACGGCAATATCAAGTCGATGATCTTTATTAAAATCATGCGTAATGACCAAATATGGTCTCGCACGATGACCAGTGACTAGTACTGCTTTTTCTGTAAATGTTCCAGCATCAGTTCCAAAATATACAACTAGCCTACCATTTTCATGATCGGTAACTACAAGATCTAGAATACTGTCATTGTTAAAATCATCAAGAGCAAGTCCCACAGGAGTAGAGCCTATTCCTGTGGAAAATATCGTTTGTGTTGAAAAACTTCCATCACCTTATCCGAAAAATACTCCAACATTACTAGTATTTCTATTTGCAACAGCAATATCCAATTGATTAACTTTGTTTATATCTCCACTAGCAATTCCAAGTGGTTTAGCACCAAGTCCATTCAAAAGATCTATCTGTTTCTTAAAACCGCCATTTCCATATCCGAGGAATATACTTGTAGTGTCTCCATCATAATTAGTAACAATAAGATCTAAAAATCGATCATTATTAAAATCAGCAGCCTTAACAGTGATTGACCCTGAACCAGTTGGTAGAGGAATCATTGGCGTAAACGAAATTCTGCATACATTCGCTAGAGAGAAAAAGAAGAAGAAACATATGACCTATTCCAAAATATGTGAGATATTGAATTGTTCGTTCAATAAAAATAAATACAATGCCTTGCAATTTATACCGTGTTAGGTTAGTTATATCAAATCTATAAAGAGACGTATGTAGAAGATTGTTATTAGTTAATCCAATGGAAAAAATGACTAGAAAGAATTGTTAATTTTATCTAGCACCCATGAAATGAATGACAATTTATTGAATATATCATTATTTCAAAAACTTACATGATGCTCGATTAGGTATATAGAGGCTGATCAATGAAAGCACAACTACCGCTGTCATAGCGACACTAAATACACAAGTAGCCTATAAATAGTAAGAATAAATTCATGAAAAAGAAAGGCGAGCTGACTTATGCTTACCCAAGCATGATACCTCGAATCAGAAAATGAGTATATAAGAGACATTATATACATAACAATCGATAGATATGATTATTTTTGCACTCTTCAATATTTACCTTGAAAAAACCTATCACAGCAATCAAGATGTGTGATGTTAGTAATAAGAAAAGTAAAATGAGCTGCTAGCGTCTGTTGTATCTTCCATCGTTCTTTGTTTTTTATGTTTCACATTTACATGTAGTTCATGTTTCCATGTAATAATAAGTATACACGTTAAATTATAATTAAACAATTTTCAAGGTTAGCCAAAATATTAATAGAAGATACAGTACTTATGGCATTTTTCTGTGAGCGAAAACTTACAAACAGACAGCATGCCTTGAATCCTGTCTGTTCAGATTGCCACAAAGGAACGTAACTACCTCTTTAAGCCATATAGGCTGAAAACTTACAATACGATATGAATGCAAAATCATATATTTATTTAGCATAGGACTGAAGAAGAAAATATTCTAATTTTTTAATGATTTCCATTGTGCAAATTTTTCATCGAGGTCACGTTGCCAAGCTGTTATCAATCGAATTTTCTTGCTTTTTTCTATCAGAAAAGCCACTTCAACGCCTTTCCGATCTCTCTCTATCCAATCATGACCATTCTGTATGGGATTCAATCGAAAGACACGCATATAATACGGTCCCGTCCATGTAGCGTAGAAACGGCATTGATTGCTACAACCAAAATCTACTGCGTCAGCCCAATCGTATTTCATGTTTGAATTGATAACCATCTCATTTCCATAGTGAGTCATACGACATTGACGTTTTTCTCTAACGTTTCGTCTCATTAAACTATCAGCTGTGGCTAAATAAGGTTCAAGGAATTCTATTTCGCGTGATCGATGAATCGAACGACGAATTGTTTGAGCCACATTGGATAGCGATCGTGGGTCATCGAAATCTTCCGATAGCATACGAAAAACCGCATTGGCCACCAGACTCGGCGGAGCAATGGATTCATAGACACCTCGATAATTCACTATGGTGCTTGTGTGTTTGATGCACTCGTCAGTGTTGTCAAGACAAAACGTATTGAGTAAAACAATAATGTAGGCTATGAGTACATCATGAATAGTGACACTCGTTTCATTCACGAGTGTATGCAATTGTGTAAGTTGTTCGCCAGAAAATCGTAGATTGATTTGAGAATAATTATCTAGATTGTTCACAATATTGTTACTCAATCGTTCTTTTGGTACGGCATCTTCAAATAGATTCATCAACGGTAAGAACGAAGAAACAGCTTCTCTCTCTTGCCACAGACGACGCTCGAATATCGGATCAGGTATACAAGGTTCTAAACGTTGATAGAGGCGTGATAATGTATTAAGAAAGTGTAGACATGAAATAGCATCGCCTAAGACATGCGCCCAACTGATACCTATAACCCATTGGTCACTTTGAATAATGTGTGTGATTTTAATTCGTAATAGTGGTTCATACGGCGAATTATCTAGTAGTTTTTGATTTTGTACAAAGTTAAAATAGGATTTCATTGACGAATAGCCGTTCTCGACCACCACAGTGGAATCAAATGGCCACTGCGACAAACTATGATTGTTAACAATCGATATTGGAATCGCATGATCGACCATTTCGATAAAATATCTATCGTTGTCTAATAAAAGAAGATGGCCAGCAACGAGAGGCCACCTAGAGAGAGTATGACTGAGCACTTCTTTAAATCGATCAAGATTCAAAGAGCATGGATAGACAAATATATTATCGATGCGAGCATCCAGCCATAGGTCGATACCTGCTAGTTCAATGTGACGACCATTTCCTGTCGGTGGTGATGGAGAAACAAATGAAGTTACCATATTTTCCATAGTTAAAGAATCGGATTGATGCATTGAAATTTATTTCAAGTCTTTGACGTGGACGTTTTTCATGAGAAAGAAATGATAAATTTTTTACGACAAAAGATATACAGATTATGAAGTGACATGCACATGGTCTATGAAAGAGATCGTAAACGCAAGTAAATTTTTATCTTATCTGATTGTTGGCTATTTCTGTAGTCATGCTTATTGACTGTTTATGAAAGAGAATTTCATAAAATTAGCTTTCCTACGAAGTATTACGGCTGAAAGCGTTCAGAATGAACATCTACTTTTTTTTTTGTTTGTCATAATTTAACTAATACACATATAATTAATATCAGTTCGAGTAGCTGCCTAATTCGACTTCGAATATAAATGCAAGAAAAACCGCTTCCATGTTTTCACGCCACTGCCAGAAATAGATTTCGATTTTATAAATTATAAATTTATAAATGAAAGTTTTTCTTTCGCTTTTTTGCTGCAATTAACATGGGTGTTGTTTTTTTTTGTACTTATATTCGAAGTGGTAATGATTACTTCATTCTCCATTTATAATCGAATTCGAATTAGGCAACTCCTGTGTAGACCCGTGTAAGTCCACCTTTCACAAGGGGGGAAAAGCGGACTTCTGTACTTCTGAAGTACAGAAGTACCAAGAAGTACGAAGAAGTACCAAGAAGTACAGAGAAGTACAGAGAAGTACAGAGAAGTACGAGAAGTACAAAAAATGTGCTACGACAGTTATATAGATACATGAAGGTGAATAGAAATTCCTTCAAATTTATTTGAAAGAAAAACTCTAATCGGTACAATAAATTAAAAAAGATTGCTATTATATTTGCGGCTGGATTGAATGACTCGAGAGAGTCGATCATGTGCCAAACTCACGTTTTTTCAGTTAATAGTCAACAAGCGGATTCTTTATGAATATAGAGGTTGATTCATCTATTTTTACTAGTTTTTTTAATGTCTGCTGTATTTCTAGGAAACATCAGTAGTTTTTAATCTCTACATCCTTAGATAGAGCATTGATTAAACTCTCTAACTGCATGGGCTTCGTTTGTGTTAGGTAGAGGCGCTATCTACGTTCACTACCTCCCTCCTTCATTCTTCTTTTTCTCTTTCCATACAGCTGAATAGTGTAATCAATGCTCTACTTAAGCGTATAGAGATTAAAAACTAATGACGCTTCCTAGAAATACAGCAGATTGTAAAAAACTAGTAAAAATAATTTAATCGACCTGTATTTGTAACTATCATTAATCTTTAGCTTAAAATAAGAATCTCGTCCATAAGTTTCAATTTCATCAAAAATGCAGTTTAAGGTGTAAAAGATGCATTCGAAAAAAAGGACATTTTTCCTGTACAATTCTGGACGTCCAAAATTTTGTAACACTATATTTTGGATATATCTCGGCGTTGATAGGAGATAACATCTTGAATTTTTTCCGAAAGACGTGCCGTCAAAAGCTCTATATATCTCTTTGACTGAATTCCTATTAACCTGTTTTTCTTACAATGAAAATGAACAACCTACATAATAGTGTCCCGTCAGATCATATTAAAAATGTTTGAGATTCTATTTTAATTCGTCAGCAGAGTTGATCCATACAGCTTTTTTAGAACGTACAAAAGCACATCTATCTAAAACGAATCCAATGCTCTGTTATTTTCTTATGTCGAGATATATGCAAAAGGACAATGTCTTCCAAACATTTTCCGTATGATGGGAAGCGACACTATCATGGAGGCTGTTCATTTTGATAATACGAGAAACCATTAGAAGAGGCAAAAAAGGAAATCAATTATACAGATATATAGAGCGTTTCACGACGCATTTTGTGGAAAAAATTCAAGATTTTGTCATATACCGCAGCCGAGATATATGCGAAATAAAACATGTTACAATATTACGAATACCCTGTCAAACACGTACAGAAAAAAATGTCCCTTATTTTCTAATACAGCTTTTATATCAAGGGGGAACAAATTGATTTCCAGTAATGGAAATCATTATCAAGCATTCAGGATATGAATAACGACGGAAATCTGATTATAGACTGTTGAGAACCACGAGAAGCCATTAGAAGCTGTTAGAAATCAATGGAAATCAATTCAAATCGCAGAAATTCTTCAATTATACAATTGAAAATAAAATCTGGATTTCTATTGATTTCTGATGATTTTTTACTAATTTCTTCTTTTTCCAGAATTTTCAATATTTTTAGTGACTACGCTTGATTTGTATTGATATCTCATAATTTTTCTTCATTTCTAAACATTTCCAATGACTCCTACTGATGTGCAATGAACACATCAAAACTGATTTCCAGTAATAAAAATCACTGGAAATCAAGGAAATCAAAGAAATCAGTTTGTTCCCCCTTGTTTTACACTCTAAACTGCATTTGATGTTTTATGTAAATACACCAAAAGATGCAGTGCGCCCTCCTTTCTCACTATATATAGTAGATTAATATATAAAAGAAGTCTAGTAATAAAAACAAAAAATATGTCCAAGCGGGAAATCATTTGAGGTGCGCTGTAACTATTAAAAATAAATTCCATAACACTAGCATCAATATGATGTAAAAGTGAAAAAAATGAATATATTATTGAAGTACCAAGAAGTACAAAGAAGTACGAAGAAGTACCAAGAAGTACCAAGAAGTACGCAGAAGTACAGAGAAGTACGAAGAAGTACAGAGAAGTACAAGAAGTACAGAAGTCCGCTTTTCCCCCCTTGTTAATAATGCAGTAACTAAGTCAGTCAATTTTTATTTATGTTAAGCAATATATAATAAAATGAATGTAGGTCTTGAGTAGCTCATTTCGACTTATTTTTCTCATTAATGAATATTGTTAATACATTAGGATAGATCCTAATCTGTATTTTTATTGGAAAAAAATCAATCTAAATTCCAGTAGTGATTGAGTTATATATTCAGTAGTTTATTTTTGTGTTTGTTATTCACATTAATTTGGTATAAGGTAGAAATTATTTTTATGAACTCAAGTGAGATAGAAACTAGTTTCTTTGTTCTATTTTACTATAGAAAAGTGCTTGTCGTTATAGAGAAGTTAAGAGCATTGATTAACAATGAAATAGGAATTAATGTTATTCGTAAATAAGTGCACAGATGGACAATGTGGGTGTGGGTGCGGCTGAGGGTGTGAGGATTGGGGTGCAAATGAAAGATCTACACTCACACCCACCGAAGTAATGGAATATCTTTTTTAACTTTTCATTGGAAATTTCTTTTAACTTTTGCATAAGAGTATATTATGATTTCTTTTTGTTTAGCGGTTTGCTTAAATACCTTTGACACAAGTTATTCATAGTAAGAGAGTTATAATCTTTAACATGAAAATCATTAGCAACTGAAGAGACTGATTTATCTGTAGTCGAAACGCGTCTTGGTAGCTTTTGATCGATTCTTTTCAAATCTTTCTACACCCACACCCACATTTATTTATGGATGTTTTCAACAACTATTGCCTTTGAAATGAAATTTGCGTATAAAACTGATTAATGAATATTGTAGAGTAAATTGTGCTCAATCGAATTAATGGGATTCTGATTTTGAATTATTTATTTTTCTATTTAATTCGAAATCTTTTTTCCTCATTTCTCTTCCCCCTGTCTATCATGTCTGATCAGACAGACATCATCAGAATATGTCAAAATTTCAAAATTTCATAGAAATGCTGCCACAGTTTTTCATGCACAATCAGCATATTTAAGTAGCCTTTCAATTTCCATAAATATCTAGTATTACACTATCAGTTTGTTTCGAGAAAGAGATATCGTTTTTTTATGCAAAATTTCAAAATAAGGTAATAGTGATTGATAATATTAGACTCATATCGCAATGAAAGTGAAAGTGAACATTGAAGAATTTCTTACGAAAATGATCACCATTAAAAGCTCTACAAGTGCTAAAAGTCGCAAATAGTGATTGGACCAGGTGGTCAGATTTTATGAATAAATTAATCAAAATTTTTCTGAAAAATTACAATCTAAAGTATTGTGGCCACGTTTTGCTTCCTATATTTAAAGTGGGGGCTGAAAAAATTAGTGCATCTCGTAGAGAAAACTTTTCTGTATCGAACTGGTAACGCCAATATTCTGGTTCATCGCAACTTCTTGGGAAAATTTTTCAAACAATGTTTTTTTCTGGTGAATCGATTGAATCGTAAATTTTTCTTAAAAGGTAGTCTGATTTCTATGAATTCTGATGCAGTTTTTCACGAGGAATCTGAATATGTGGTTGATTTTAAAATTCGAGTAAAAAAGGGGGACTTTCATAGTTTTTTCGATAAAAACAAAATTTTTTGAAAAAGTGCCTTTTTTGTATTTGACCTATATCTTCGCAAAAATGATTTTTTTTCTAGAAAAGTTTATTATCAAAATGATCAGCGAAAAATCCTCTACAAACCCGGAAAGTTTTAAGGAATTTGGACGTGGTCGCCGGATGGACTGGCGATTTCTGGTGGAATGACCCTCATAAGTCATTCTACTATAGGCAGTAGATTGCATTATTTTTTTAATTTTTCTAGATTTAAATCTTTTTCTTTTTTTGTAATTGAATTTTTTTTCTAACTTATTAAATTATTTCTCATTTTTTTCTTTTATTGATTAAATAGTTTTAGATGTTATTTTTTTAATTTTTCTAGATATTTATTTTTCATTTTCCTTAAGTTTTAGAATTAAAATTTTTTTTAACTTTTACTTCAGTAAATTTTGAAAATTTTTAGGTTTTAATTTTTCAATTATTCTTAATTTTTCATAAAAATTTTAATTTTGCAGTGTTAAATTTTTTATTTTCTATACAAAANGAAAACCTAATCTATGTCATATTTTGTACCAATTACGACGCCACTATGACCCATAACTACGAAAAACTTGGCCGCAGTTATGTGAAACTGATTTTTTTCACCGTAATTACGCGTAGTTACGTCGCAATTTTCTGCAATTACGAATCGCAGTGCGATCGCAGTTACGCCGTAACTGCGCCACAGGTTCATCGTAATGGAACACATGGGGTGAACGGTGCTTAACGCTATTTGTTTTCAACGGCAAAGAAACTTTATTCTATCAGTGATGTCGTATTTATGTACATATGCAATTCGAGAGCACAATTCGAAGACACGAACGAACGAACGAAAGAGAAAAACTGCAAATGAAAAACAAAAAGCATTGAATTGAAGCAATGCTACGAGTTTGCTACTTAAATAAACATTGGATTGAAAAAATAATGAATGTATGATATTACGGGGAGGCATGATTATTGAGAAAAAAACCTTTCAGGTACAGTCATACAAGGTGAATTGCATGCACATGGTTTTTTTGTTGTCGACAATAGAGGCATAATAAGAATATTGCATCTGTTAGTCGAATCGAATTCAACATATAATGGCGCATCAATTTAACAATGATCGCAATCCAGGTATGCTATTCATAGTTGCTCGTCAGTAGTTCTTGTTATCTTTTCCTAATAACACTAGGTAATACTGACTATCAAGATACTTTTCAAGATCCTCGCCCGCATCCAGAAATGATGGTTCCGCAGCCGAGACATGAAATGGTTGTTATGCAACCTAGAGAAGAAATCAACTTACAAGTCCATGCATCTAGACCAGAAGATGACTTTTCTCAATCCCAAATAAGATACCGACCAGATCCTTCGTCTACGTCATGTTCGAAGCATTTTCGTCAATTTTGCCATGATATTTGGTGTAATAAGCGTTGTATCATACTTATGATTGGTACAGCCATTTTTGCAATCACTCTCAGTGTAGTACTCACCATTCTACTCTCTTCAACCAACAATGCTCGTAGTACTCAACCACCGACTGGTATGCCCTTTCCTATTCACTGAAATCTGATTTTATTTAGGGCCCATCATTTATATCTTAACGGTGAAAACACAAATGCCTGTATTCACTTTCTGTACATCGCTAAGTTAGCTAGTCACGGATGAAAAGTCGCAAGAACTACTAGTTAGGAAACGTCGGCGGAATAAATCTAATTTAATTCAAAAACAGTAACACAGTTCGAAACACCTTAGCTAATTGAATCAATCTATGCACATGTTTCAAGGCTTTTTCATTGGCTTCCTTTTATTATATAATTTTCTCATCGACAGCAAGTAAAATGACGGCTGAGGATTCATATAGCATCATCAATTAGTGTAACATGATATTATCAGGATGCATACATCACGCTCGATTTAAGGAAAAAAAAATACATGAAAAAAGAACGTCAGAATTTAAAAAGTAACAGAGAAAATTTTTCAACAAATGAAAGTCATTCCTCTGCCAGATTGGTACCAGTATTTTTCTGAACCACAGTCACTACAGTCAATCTTAAAGTACAGATATATGATGCGAAGAGCATTAAAATATTTTCTATCGCAAAAACTACCGTTCTATCTACATTCCGACATATATGCTCTATGCAATAACAATTTCTTTTCACTTATCAGTTTGACATATGCGTATATTTCAAGATATTTATGGTTACCGCAGAACCTATATTTAATAGTGCTAATCAAACTTTTTCCTTTCATGTAGCACTCATCAATACAGTCTCATCAGAATTGACAGCAAGCAGTCGGGCATACATTCGCTATCAAGGTGACGGCTGCAAATTCTACTTTGAGGCGTTCCAAGTGACTGTCCCAACGATTGGTACTTACAGTTTCAGTAGCAACAGTAATATTGACACATTTGGTTATATCTACAGTGGCAGCTTTTTTCCAACTTCGCCAAGTGCAAATTTGTTGGCTCAAGATGATCAAAGTGCTGGCAACAACCAGTTTCAATTGACAATAATCCTTCAATCCAATGTGACCTACTATTTAGTTGTTACGACATATATTTCTAATGTAACAGGACCATATTCAGTGACAGTTTCTGGTCCGCAACGGGCGAACCTTATCTTAACCAATATGACATCAACAGCAAACGGTAAATGAACTGATAATTGAAATAACTAGCATAGAAAATGTTTTTCTGTACGAGCCCATCATATTTGGAAAACTTCAGATAATCTCAATGTGATTATTGAGAAATTTTTCCTTTTCATTAATAATAATATTGGGTAATAATCTAATCATTTTCTATCTATACTAGCCAATTCATATGCATTCAGCACTACTGTTTTATCAGCTTTAACCAACAGCAATAGCACCCTTACTCGTTGCGAAGGTTATGGACAAAGCTACTACTATCAAACATTTCAAGTGACTGTTTCAACAGCTGGCATTTATAAATTCATCAGTAATAGTAGTATTGATATGCTTGGCTATATATACAAGGATGGTTTCTCACCTATTTCTGTGACAACAAATTTGTTGGCTTACGACGATGTAAATGCTGGCAGTAGTCGCATTCTTTTAGTACTACCCCTTCAATCTACTACAACTTACTATTTAGTGGTAACAACATATAGTGCCAATGTAACTGGACCGTATGCACTGATCATTTCTGGTCCTCAACGAGTCAGTCTCGTTTTAACTAGCATAACATTATCAATAACCGGTAGGTGCTCTGTGTTATGAACTGAAATAGCACAGAAGATTTTCTCTTTTATTCTTGAGAACTCTGATAAATGTAGGTCTCGATTAACAAAACACAGCTGATAAATTAGCTTCTTTATTCAAATGTGACCTAACTTCGTAGAACACACTTTAGAGATAAATAATTCGTGCAACCAAGAAAAATTATTCTAATCTATTTTATGTGATCTGTACGCAATAGTAACTTAAACTAATACATTTTGATAAGAAAATTCTGGCCTATATACAAACAATCCGTCGATTGTTTATGTCAATTTTTGACTTATTTTGGCAAGCATTAAATCCTAGTGCGTGTCTTCAGTATGTTTCAGGCTTTAAGGCTGAGACTTGCATGAATATCACCTGTTAAAACATATTGCAAGAATTTAAATTAGTCACATGAGCTCGATCTGCCATAACTATTTTGGTTTTACTACTTGTAGGATTCACAATTTATTCCTATTACTCGAGTGCATTGACGACCAGCAGTCCTACTTTTAAACGTTCTGGCTTTTATTCAAACTACTATTATGAAGCAATCAAAGTGACTGTACCCAGAACCGGTCTTTATTACTTTCGAAGCAACACTAACGTTGACACGTATGGTTATTTATATTTGAATAATTTTGATCCTTCGTCGATACGAACAAATCAGATCACAAGCGACGATGACAGCGGTGGAAACAGGCAGTTTCAGCTTTCGTCATCTCTCAGTTTTGGTCAAATTTATGTTTTGGTCTTTACAACGTACAGTCCCAATGTAGTAACCGATATTTCAATTATAGCATGGGGTCCAAGCGCGACAATGTTTACTCGTAATTCTTCTAATAGTTACGGTAGAATCAATGGTGGTTTCACTCTTTTAACTATAGTTTTTTCTGCTTGTATGCTATCGAACGGCCTCTTTGTTTAAAACAGACAGTGTCAAACGCTCTAAAAATAGTTCGTTTTAGTTAATGTACATAAATACCATTTGTTTTGATAAACGATTGAAACTATTATTCCAACCAACACTTCGCTCTGATACATGGTATACGTGTGACTTTTCAAAGTTTTGTTAGTAAATCCAGTCGTTTCCAAATATTTATTTCCATATTTGTAACCATTGAAAAGGCTGTCTTCATGTAATACTAATGATCGAAAACACGTATAACAGAGGTACTAGTTTCTCTCGAAGCGTTCTATACTTTTAGCCGTAAGCCTTATCATCAGCTTGAACACGTCTAAGCATTTTGAGAACTTAAAGTCTAAAAGAACTTTTACTTTATTCGACAAAATCTTTCTTCATACTAATTTCGATATGCATATATATTTTATTTATCAAAATAAATATCTTAACTGGCGTTTCTCATATCATTAAATAGGTACTAGATATGTGTATTTAATATGAATAAAATAAATGGTTAATTAGTATATTTTGCATAATCTCACATAGAAAAAAATCAGTGTATCAGATATATGCTCAGATTTTTATATAAAATGGGAGAATTCTGGTGGAACTATATTCTTAACTGATAAAATTGATCATTACTATATATCTTGCTTTTCTCGACGTTGAAATAAGCAACCACGATGGATATTTTATTAAATCAATCCACTACAAACGACTCTGCTGAGCTTTAAATTGTATGATTCGAATCGAATCATTCACGTCATATATTTGTATATCTTGCTCAAGATGACTTGCTTCGGGTAATCTGTTATTCATTAACATTGTATTGAATACATCAACTATCATGTCAACCAACGCCCAGTGAACATAACCGAGCGTCCAAGATTACAAGTCAGATGTCTCTTAACAATCAGAATCAATTTGTCGATTCTTTCAGTGAAATCGATGCTTTTTTTAAAAAGCCAACAGACATATTGCTTATACACAATCATTTTTGATTATACGCATGAAAACGTTTCACTGATTACAAATCAACTATACGTAATAGATGGCAATCTGAATTTAGTCAAACGCGATTGGTGATAATCAAACTAATAGTTGGAACGAGAAAAAAATCGAAATTTGATTCGCGATATAATTAGTATATACCGAAACCCGTAAGTAAGTATCGAGACACAACAAAAAGAAAACAAATAATCGCCTATACGCATGAGACATAAACTTTGCACTGCGATCCGATTACGTCAATAAACAATAATTAATTGATATGCTGCTTTCTCATTGTAATGAATATTTTTCTGCCAGAAAATAATATTCTAATAAAAAAGAAGAAAAATCTTAATACATTCTTCATCAAACATGAAATACTGCATATTTTCTTTCACAAAATCAGGGTAATTTCACATTGGAATACATCAGAAGAGCCTGATATATCCTGTATAGATGTCTGTGATTTCTAATTCATTTCTTCAAATAATTCAAAACAAGTAAAACATAGTCAAAGCAATGTAATGAGTTACTTAAACAAGGTCAAAATCTAAATCATAGCATTTACTTAATGCATCGTACGTGGGATATCACTGTTTGTATCAGCAATTTGTTTCTTAAAGTCTTCATTTATCCGTTTGATATAGCTATCATTGATTCTAGCCGTGTGTTGACAGCATTCTTGATTCCATATTTTACTCTAGGCCACATCGGAGTCAATATGCAATCATGTTCGCTTCGACAAGAATACTACGCTATTTCAGTACACTGATTATCTTTCTATATTTACGATATGGCGAAGAAACGCCTTCGTGGCGAAGCAAAATTTTGCTTGATATTTGACGAAGATAAAAAATCCTCACTTTAATGAATATACTATAACCATCCATCAATCGTCCCCCTACACAAATATACAGGCTATGATTTTATATGAATCAGTTACCCTACCGATATCTATCATTGATTCGGACACTGACAAGGTTTTCTCTCTCGCTCTCTCGTCGGTGATCGATAGAAGAATAAAAGCTGGAGCACAAACCTACAACTGCATATTCATTCTGGAAATTCTAAGACTATACAGCCAAAATGGTCAATATGACGAAATTCGTTTCTTTAATCGTGTTCATGGCATTACTCGTCTCAACATGCATCGCATTCGAGGAAACCAACGATAACAACCTTCACAACGAGCGCTGGTACACTCTCCGTGAATTGATTGCTATGTTGGACAATAAACTTCATTTTTAGAGTAATTATATTGTTGTTTGACCGCAAATTACGTGATTGAAGCAAATCTTTGCTTTTGAAATGATGAATATATTTGAATTATGCACTAAAGTTCGTGCTGGTCCTGCTGGTTACACTTTAAACTATTCAGATTTTTGCTGATGCTTCATGATATTAGGAACTAGAAATCTGTTTGTTCGATATGAGTGAAGTATTTAAATAGGACCCTCTGCGATGTGACAATTGAACCTTATCTGTTTTTATGTAACTGCCGATGAAGTGAAAAACCTCACATTTTTGCTTAAATATAAGTATAATATTTGAATTGCACCTTGATGATGCCAATTTACCACCAGGTTCTTTGAAATATACATCTATCGTGTGATCGCCTGCTATTGAATGGACTCAAGATCTTTGCAGGACAATGAACGAAATATTTGAATGAAAGTTAGTCTATATTCCAGACAACTACTGGATACACATATAGGTATGTTGCTGCCCATAGTAGCCGTTTTCATGATGAGCACTAAAGAGAGATTAACAAAGACGGATCAATGTAATCAGGATAGCTGGAACAGGGGAAACTTATTATTCACTCAATCATCCGTGAATGTTCCGTCTCTCTCCTTCTCTACCAGTCGTTGAAGATTTTCTGTTGAAAATAATGCATACTATTCTATAGTTTCATGATTTTGCTTTCTGTTTAGAAATTACGACAACCACGTTTTGCTAACTGAACAACGTATATGTATTTGCCATTATCATCAACACATGTAACTGATTCTGTCTTTTTACTTTTTTTGCTTATTTATTCACTAGTCAATACTAATAAAATGCCTAGCAGATAATACATGTTAAATTAGTGTTCCTCTCGTTGTGAAGGAGTAATTACGCGTAGACCAGCGAAGAGTGCGGCGATTCGATAGTTATCGTATATTCTCCACACCATAACGCTCATAGCGTTGGTTGATATTCTCACCCAGTCACTACAAATCGTCTAAATTTATTATTGTGAGTGAGTATGTGTAAGTAAGAGTTATCAAAATACATTTCATTTGAGCTAAATTGCGAGTAGCTACGATTTGAAAATCATGTGCAAAAGTTGCTAATCATGCGGCTTCTCAAAATCGAATGAAGAAACAGTAATGCTATTCGAGAATAGAGTTATTGGCATTTATCAACATTATCAAGTGTATTAGAAGTAACTGAAGACATAATAAATAGCTACTGTATTTAATTTGAAATAATTTATAACATGACATCATTACAAAGTTTTCCCCAATGAAATTTTTCTCTGTATGACAAATTCGAAGCGCATCCTAATGCAACAGTGATTTCATTCATAGAAATAAGAAGAATTGCCGAATAAAAGAACAGAAGCATTTTCAATTCTTCTACCTTCTAGTTGGACTAGTTGGAATCGACCAACTTTGCTCGTAAATATATCTGCACATTTTCGATCCACATTCACTTTTTCTTTTTCATTTCTTCAGTTAGACGCTTGCTTTAAATACACAATTCTTACCATCAGCGCAAAACATAAATGACAGAATCAACAACAGGCCATAGGCGGCGGAAAATTTTTAAAAACGTCTGATCTCAAATTCAGAGCATGGGGCCCAGACGAAACGTAATGGAGAATGATATTGAAGTAAAATTATCTGTTGATTGTCAAAAAAATTTTCCCATCGGAGTTTGGGAAAAAAAATTTTTTTTTCCTGAGCCTACCCTGAAGTTTTCTTTTGATGTTAGTACTATTTCGCTTTTTAGAATTCTATAGTAAGCTACATCAAATTTAATCGACAGATTTCAAATTTCATTAAAAAATATGGATCCGTTCAGGAGTTATAGCGTTTAGATTCTTGCTCAAAATTGCTAGAAACTTTAGCAAAATTTCAAAATGTTATAACTCCTGAACGGATCCAAATTTTTTAATGAAATTTGAAACCTGTCGATTAAATTTGATGTAGCTTACTATAGAATTCTATAAAGCGAAATAGTACTAACATCAAAAGAAAAATTCAGGGTAGGCTCAGGAAAAAAAATTTTTCGCAAACACCGATGGGAAAATTTTTTGACAATCAACAGATAATTTTACTCCAACATCATTCTCCATTACGTTTCGTCTGGACCCCATGCTCTGAATTTGAGATCAGACGTTTTTGAAAATCTTCCGCCGCCTATGCAACAGGCAGAGCAGAATGTTCTACATGTGGCAAACACAAAATCGTATATCTATGCGAAGGATGTTCACGAAAGTTCTGCTTGAAGGATTTAACAGAGCATCGTCAGCTACTCGACAACCAGTTGGATCAAGTTATCACTGACTGTGACCAATTCAGACAAAATCTTATCGAGCAAAAACAAAATGACAACCAACGTCCATGGATACAACGAATTGATGAATGGACAGAAATTTCAATAAAGAAAATCAAACAAACTGCAGATGAATGTAGAAAAATATTCATCAAATATACTAATGACAATATCATCAACACAGAAAAAAAATTAACACGCTTGTTACAGTATTAAGAAAAAGTCGTCAGAAAAGTGAAATTGACGAAATTCATTTAAATCAAGCAAAATTCTTATTACAAGAACTGCAAAAAGAACTTGATCAATGCTCAACTATTTCAGTTCAGGAAGATTCTGTACCGCTAATAAAGAAAATTTCAGTTTTTCGTGAGTATGATCAATATATCCAAATTGATAGATGAGTTTACTCATCGGCGAAGATGAGAACTCCTTATAAAGATATACCTTTAGTTAAAATAATTAGAATATCAAGAAACTATACAGTTATTCATAACTGACTACGAAAAAAAGTACTCCTATTGATTGACGGCGTGGTTTCCCAGCGTGTGCAATGATTCTTCGAGTCCTGCATGATCTACAACTCCTGAGTATACAGTTCACTAGGCTTCTAATAGTGGTCCATATTTATATCATGAGAAAAGTTTGTTAGCGTAGTTTACAACTTGGAACAGGAGCCATAAACCAACGAATGGCTTATTTTCTGATCGATAGTTATCAACATTAGTGACGAGGAATCATACTCTTTTTTTAAATCATTTTCGGCAAGATGAAATCTTCATGAATTGTTTCATGTTTAGAACTAAACAGGATAATTTATGATAAAGAATTCATCTTTTGCTGCCATCGACTAGCAACACTATTACTTTCAAAAAAATGATGAAATCAAAAATTAACAACAAAATCTGTCAAAAATAGGAATAGATGATATTCAAGGATGTGACGATGAGCTGCAAACTTCCGCTTTTCTTATTCATATAGATATCCTTCAACGGAATATTTCTGTTTGAACAGAAAGTTTAGTATTATTTTAAAAAGAAATTTTACTTTGAAGACGATTCATCCATGATAATCAAATGTGAATACCGCCATAATGGATATGAAAGAGCTGACTATAAAACTCATAAGGTATACTTTTGTTTTTAGTTGTTTAAATAAGAGTCTGATGATGTTCTTTTAGAAGCATTGCATTGAAAATCCATCAGCTATGAATCGAAAACAAACAACTACGATGCAGCCAAGATCGAATCAAAATCAAGCTATTTCACATGGCATCGTTTGTATTCCATGTGGAACTTCTCTGCAGCCCATCGATTTACCTAATTGGTTAAATCATACTGTAAACTGGTTTAACATTGATTATTCTATTGCTATAAATTCATTTTATATAGCAATTATGTCATGAAGAAACGAAGTCAAAATTCGAAAACGACGCCAAGTCAGCCTAAATTCTTTTATCAGTACAAACTCTAGAGAAAATACACAGATCCATCAGGCAAACACCTGTCGCTCAACGATTTCCGTGTGAATATTGCCAAAAATTATATTTAATTCAACAACTTGATTCCCATGAAGTTAGTATTCATCGATCGAAATTATGCTGAAATCTTTCGTTTTATTTCAGAGAAATTGTGCGCAAGATCCAGCCGATATAGAATCGGTATATAGCGAAGTTAAATGCGCACAAAACACTCAAATGCTTTCTGGCAATTGTAAGTCATGCATATGCATAAATATTATTCGATCGAAAAAAAAACGCATTCACAAAAATTTTCTTTCCAGTCTCGATCACCAGACGATTCTCGTTTTGTTCAATATCAATCTATTAATACTGTCCACACACATCAAGGCAATGAATTACTGGATAATGAGAGACGTCATAATCAGTATCATATACGAGAAACAACAACTGGCGAAAATATTTTGGAATCAGAAAATTCTGCTCGGAGTGATCGTAGTTGAGAAAATTTATCGATAGGATCGAATAAAGATCTATTACAACTGTCAAGAAAATTTTATTCATCACATTCATCTTACTAACATGTGAATAGGTGGCATTTCACGACGTGTAAGATCATTTGATAACTTACGAAGCATCTATGATAGTAAATATTCAAGTAATAACTATGAGGATTATCTCATACGGCCCAATAACAATCATCAACATCAAAATAACATTTACCATACAAATGAAGTGAGTTAATCTATACAATTTTGACCTATGAATGATTTACTTGATTATCAGAGACTGTAACTAACGGACGACGATCGCATTCGCCGCACAGAGATCACGAAGAAAAGCTTTGGGTAAATATTAAAGCAATATCCTTTCAATTGCTTAATTAATCTTGAAAACTGTGTATCATATAGCTCAGATTTTTTTGAATGCCAATCAAAGTATTTTGAGTGTGGTCGCGAGTCTAAAATGTATGTAGTAATCTTAGATTTGAATTGAAAAACTTTGATTTTTTTTCTTTTCTAAAATACAAGATTTGTTTTTGTATTTATTTTAGAGCGCAAGAATTAATTGGTCGTGCAAGTTGAATTCGTACCGATGACTAGAATTCGATGAAAAAATAAAGAAAATGCCATAGCTATTTTGCACCCTCCACCGTTCACTTGTTTTGAATTATTTCTTCTTCGTCTATCATTTATTTCAGTTATGTATTTGCATAAAATTTAAATAAACTAATTTTATTATTAAACTTTTCATCGTGTTAATATCAACATTTTAACCGGTGAATAGCCGCAATAGATTTACATATTTCATGTTGTCAACCTATTAACAGCAAAGCATCGAATACAAATCACTCTAGAATATATCAATTGAAGATTCTCATGATTGATATCTTGAACATACGAAATTTACGTTAAACAAAGCATTGTATAGGAACCGTTTTATTAACTTATATTATCTATTGTGGCTAGATATTTTCTAAAATGTGAGATAATTTATTGTTTAGTTTTTATCATGCAGTGCTTGCTTATTTAGTATCTAGATAAAACGAAGTTCTCGAGTCACACTGACAAACACACACTTGAAAAGAAAATCAAGTTATATAACATAGAAGAACATTAAAACATCACTCGTGCATAAATTTAAGATTTTAAAAATTTGCTTCAGGATATCGAAGATCAAATGCTCCTTGTAAATATTGCAATTAAAACCACAACGGAATTAAACAAAGAAGATCAAGCCACGCCTAAAAGTATCCTGTTGAAAATCGAATTCTTTATTGAGCGTTCTTTTCATTTTTAGCACAATCCGAAATAGATGTTTTGCACTTACCTTTATCTAATATTTACCTGTGCATTTGTTTCTTCCATA
>OENM01000201.1:4180-36550 GCA_900239745.1 Rotaria magnacalcarata
AACGTTTTAATCTTTTTTTTCACACAAATACCTTAATCTAGAGCTTGAATTCGCTTTAGTTTATTTACAATTCGCAACTTTTCCATCCACTGGGAAGCTTTTATCAAATTTTCGTTTATGAAAATGTATCAATTTCTCACCTGGTAATACGAAAAATATAAATTTCTCAATATTCTATATAACGTATTTGATCAACAATATCGATAGCTATATCCTAAATACTGTTTAAACTATTATCACTCACAATATTTCTCCCACTAAACACTTCAGCATACTGACATATTCTAAACAAAACATTTTTCATCTGTTCTCTCTAGTAATATTTCCTATTGATAGATCGAATAAACTTCAAATGTTAAAAAGGTTTTATTATCTTATTTTTGAACAAAATATGATCTCACTACACTGAAAAAATAAAACTTCTATTTGATCAGTATCTAACTGACCTAAATATGTGAGTTCCACATTTTAGCCCCAACTGGGCTGCGCTGAAAAGCTTTTTTATGTACATTCAAATGGTTTTGCTGATACAATAAGAGATTCAAAGTATGGCAAATTCAACTAAAAAGCTTAATTTACGTTTGCCAGGTTATCGACACGGATATCTATAATCGAAAATATGAGGTATGACTCAAAGATCGACCTGCAGTTCAAAGTATATGTTAAACAGTTGAGTATCGGATATTAAAAAAATATCAATTTACACTGATTCGTTTTCTTCTTGAGTTATGGTCGTTTTAAACAGTTTCTATTTTGCTAGTACAGGGTATACCATTCAAGATTGCGATTTTTAATTTTCTCTATAAAACACTGTTACAACTGGCATCATACAGGGGTAGCTTGAATTGAAATGTTGCTTTTTTGTGTTTCAATTACTAAGTTTGCATGAACACTAAAGCTTAAGACTGTTCTACGATACACCTTATTGGATTTCATAGTGCAATCAAGTTCAAAGTTTGACATTGATTTATTTTATTTACACTTACTCTTGTTTTCACTAAAAACTCAATAAAACGATCATAGATTTTCGCGCCTAACAACAATGTTAAATCTTCGCAGCAATTTTACTGAGAACTATCAATCGTATAGCAAATCGATTAAGAAATAATACTGAATATCCTATGGTTATAGACATCAATTATCGACAATTACTCATTAGAAATCGAGCACGAGAAAAAGGAGGCAAAGCGAATTCGACCTATCCAGGATACGGTGACGATCCAGAGGTTCCCGAAACCTCTAGATTAACATTTCACCCTTGGACTATTGCCAATAAGATACTCAAATACATTTATTAATACTAATAATACTTATTTTAATCAATGTTGTACTAACTTAAAACGACAAAAGAACAAAACACCTGTGCTGATAATTTTAATGAATAAATTTTCAAGTCTTTATGCATGAACTTATTTAAAGCAAATTAGCGTCGTTTGTATGTTTGTTCTCTCATTGAATCTTTAATGAAATGCATTGAAGATGCTCAACTCTTTACTATATGAAATACTAAACAATGGCATATTATTTGTGGTTCCGATTAGGAAAACACTTTCTACACGTAGTTCCGGTCTCGAAAACTTTCTTTTCGCGTAAATAGTATATTAAAACTCATATAGTTCAATATAAATTTATAGCGAGAAAGACTAGGAGGATTATTGCCAACAACTCAGCTCTCTTTTGGTTGGAAATTATTGCTAATTAAATGAAAAAAAGGTCGAATTAAAACTTCGTTGATTTCGATGTCTCATGCAACGTACAAATTTCGTTAAATATTGAGATATTTATCGTTAAGAAGGCTACTGTTCTTTAATCTCAAAGTTACACTTCCTTTTTACTGTATCATCTGAATATTTCGGCAAGAATGCATTCATTCTTACTGAAGTGTTGAAATTGTAACGGATAAAGAAATGAATAAAATGTTATTACGTAATTCAATTAGCAATAATCAAAAAATAATAATTCAAACCAAACTCAGACACTATTCATCATGATAATAGGATCGGGTGAAAACTAGTTGAGGGCTTCAAAATCGTCTATTGTACGAGAGTTAATTATACTTGATAGGATTTGTTTCTCTACTCCAAAACATATAATTATTATTTGCTAAAAACTCGTAATCATGTTTTACTGAACTGACAATTTTTTTCTCAAAAAAAAAATCAATTCTTTGACTTAGCTTGACTCATATTCTCCGATGTATAACTCAACGATTACAGAAGATGAATAAAATGACGTCAAAAACCACAATAATCTTCAAGAATTTTGTTTTCCTACTTGCTTCATTCAATGATTGATAGATTATATAAAAAGTTATGATTTTTTATAGTTTGAATAAAGTCGATATTGCCAAAAAAGTCTTTAGTTAATTTGTACATGCACAAAAAGAAAAAGACAGAAGCCAGAAAAGACAAGGAACCAACGTGCACAAAAGATAAATACATATAGAAGAAAAAAACATGTTATAATAAAAGGAATAGACCAGGTGTTTTCTTATTTTTATTATATGAAAAAGGTAAGGAGAGGAATCGAAGTAATATGCAATTTTTCTTTTGTTAGTTTTTATTTACAAGAGAAAAAAAAACGAAAGTAGCCAGTAATGAATTTGATTGATTTTATTAACACGAACACGTATCTTTCTTTGGTTGTTCTTCTTGCTGTGGAATACGAATCGGCATTGGAAAATCAGCTTGTTGATCAATTTCTTTTTCACGGGCTAATGCATTACGAGCAACAGTTTCAAATGCTTTTTCCACATTGATACCTTCTTTAGCTGATGTTTCAAAATAAGGAATATTATTTTTTTCTATAAAAAAAATAAAACATTGAATTCAATTCGATTTTCTCAAATTAATATTTTACCTTGACACCAGCTTTGTGCTTTACGTGTTGGAATCTAAAACAACAGAATAAACTAGAATAGTAAAACACAACAGAAGCTAAAGTCAACAAAGAAATTTTACCATTCGATTTTCCAAATCAATTTTATTTCCGATAACCTACACATTGAAAAGTTCAATATTTATTTTAAATTATATTATGAAAACTTACGACAAAGGGAAAATTTTCAGGATCACGTGGTCCAGCTTGAATAAGAAATTCATCTTTCCAACTTTCTAATGATTTAAATGATGTTGGTGATGTTACATCCATAACGAGAACACAACAATCAGCACCGCGATAAAATGCAACACCTAAACTTTGAAAACGTTCTTGACCTGCTGTGTCCCAAATCTACGAACAAAAGAAAATAGTCAAATTCTATTTTCATCATTTGAAAACAAAACTAATTGCCTGCATGGTAACAAGACGATCATCAATTTGTAATTCTTTCGTCAAAAAGTCGGCACCGATTGTTGCTTTATATTGATTCGAAAACTAAAATTAATCATCGTAGAGTAAAATATTTGAACTAAAAAAAAATTGTTTTGTATCATTTACTTTTCGATTAACAAATTGATTCATTAACGAAGTTTTACCAACACCGGAATCCCCTAATATAATAACTTTGAGTAAAACTTTTTTTCGTGAAGCCATCGTTTAGATTATACGTAATTATCAATTTTGAAACAAAATTCAATGTAAATATATATCTAAAGAAATAAAATTTCATATGTTTGTCAATTGTATTCATGACATATCATTGTTGTTTTTTTGTTAGACTCATCAATGATGAAGAAAGCAAAAAACATGAATGTGGAGGTACTTTTTTCGTTTCGTCAACTTGAAGAAGGACAAGGCCAGATAAAACACATGACTAACAATACAAACTTTTTTATATACATAAAAATGATCATCAGACGTTCCGTAGATTAACAACATTATTCATTTGATTGTTGCTTGAAAGAGCATTGGTCGAAAGAAAAGAAGCATGTGCTTACTAACATCCCATATATTATTATTAGTAAATCTACTGTAGAGGACGCAACGAGTGCGTTGCGCGTGCTTCTTAGTTTATACTATAGTCTTAGCTAACGACGAGGTAAAGGAAAGGAAAATATGATTCACTACCAGCTGAGTAAAAAAAAGTTACTTAATTAACAACAAAACCGTTAGAGAGAAAGCTGATTTACTTCCATTGTGATAATGATAAATGAAATAGAAAGCTTCTACGAATCTTCAAGTCGTACAAAAACAAATAATACAATTTAAAATATCTTTTTTTATCTGTGTTTTTCGCACGCATGATTGCATCAATCATAGTCAGAAAAAAATACTACATGATACGTTAATAATAACTTGTTGATTTTCTCTCTTGATGATATTCGTTTGAATATAACTTATTTTTCATAGAAACTAGGGTTGAACCATTAATTTTAATTGGAGCTAACCTAGAGACTTAATTAAGTGATTTTACTTAAAACTTAATATTGATAAAAGAATGTTTCCATTAGCCACTTAATTACTTAATATTAAGTGTTAACGTAACACTTAATTCACTTAAAATGGGTTGGTTATCATTTACCACAAATAGAAATCCACAGACACATCTATACATCATATCCACACTTGTGGTGAATAAAATAAATATGACCCATTCTGGGGACCAAATAGGCATTTTTGATTTAGGGATTTTTCAATTTAGGGATTTTTTTTTATACAATATCTTGTTCAAGTCACAACTGAACAAGGTCCCAGTTAGGGGTTCATCAGTACCAGTATACTGGGTACTGGTAACACTGGTGACCAGAATCATCTCTCCGAGTTTCTGATAAGAAGAATTACGTTTCGAAATGATTCTATGAATATTGAATATGTATGATTCTGGTAACCACAATCAGCTCTAAGAGTTTCTGATAAGNCTTATCAGAAACTCTTAGAGCTGATTGTGGTTACCAGAATCATACATATTCAATATTCATAGAATCATTTCGAAACGTAATTCTTCTTATCAGAAACTCGGAGAGATGATTCTGGTCACCAGTGTTACCAGTACCCAGTATACTGGTACTGATGAACCCCTAACTGGGACCTTGTTCAGTTGTGACTTGAACAAGATATTGTATAAAAAAAAATCCCTAAATTGAAAAATCCCTAAATCAAAAATCCCTATTTGGTCACCAGAATGGGTCATATTTGTTTTATTCACCACAAGTGTGGATATGATGTATACATGTGTCTGTGGATTTCTATTTGTGGTAAATGATAGTCATTCGTTTTCTCGATATTATGCAGATGACATCAGTTTAATGGTTATTTGTGTATTATTTACCAAGCCATTTGTTTCTTTATTGCCTTATTATTATCTGCATATTTATTTTATAGCAAGTAGATTAAGTGAACCAGCAATATTGTTTTGCGGCTGATAATTTTTATATGTTTTTGGACGACTTTTATTAGCCATTGCGTGTTATGCTATATTCGATACAGGACTTGATGAAGAAAATCGATTCTGTATTGCATATAATTGTATAGGATTCTTAAGTGTACCACAAAAAAAAATTTGCTTTTGCATATTGAAATGTGTAGTATAATTTCCGTCATAATAGTTTAGAACAAATTTTGCCCTCTGTTTTTTTTCTTTTCGAAATCTAATAACAGACTCGTGAGGATACATCTTTAAGAAAAGTAATAATCAAGCTATTATTTGACCTAACAATTATATGCATCTGGTAAAAATCAAAATCGTATGTTGGTATATATGAGATTGATTTTTACACTGCTTTTATTATTATTATTGGTTTTTTTCTCCACAAGAGGTACATATAAGCTCGTCTGTTTTTATTGAATTTCTCTAACGTCAAAGTCAAATTGTTGATTAATTTTACGCTGTTGATATAATCAAGTCAGATAGATGTACACAAACTACTTTCTTTTTTAAAATAAACTGTTTTTCATTTTTCTTTCGCCATTATTTTTCCTATTCGTTAGTCTATTCTCTTTTTCATTCTATTCGCGCTAGTTATTATATTGGTTGTTTCATTGAATATTATAACAGGCCATAGCTCCCATGTCGCACAAACCGATCGAGAAAAATTGGTTAACCGCGGTTATGCAAGCTATTTTAGCGACTTTACAGTGTAAAAACCGACGGTTAGTCGTGGTTAAACGCCCGGTTAACCGGACAAACAGTCGGTTCGCCCTCAATTAACCGGTTATTTATCCGGTTAGCCGGACGTTTAACCACGGCTAACCGCCGGTTTTTACACTGTAAAGTCGGTAAAATAGCTTGCATAACCGCGGAGATAACTGATTTTTCTCGCTCGATTTGTGCGACATGGAATGGTGCAGATGTATGCACTTTTTGCTAGTCTTTTATGATGTCTTCGCTTTGTTTAGTGTAAAAAATAATGTAAAACTTAGTAGAAGTTTTCTATCAGGATTAAAAATACTAATAATTTCATAATGTGCGACATTTGGGTTGTTTCCAAGAGTGGAAGGCGCGACTTCCGTACTTCAATTGCGCTTGCATGTACTGCCATTATACTTCGAAGTACGGAAGTCACGCTTTTCCTCCCTTGGTTGTTTCAATGTTGACTATATTATGTGATAAGCTTTATTCCGAATTAGTGAAGTAGACGTTATAGTTCTAATGTGGTTGATATGATGCAATATCATTTGATTATGCTGTATCGTATTGTTTATTTCTGTTACAAACACGTTTTGTAACATCTAGCCATGTCAGAAAGACAAGCAGTATTTTCGGTAGATTTTAATTCTAATACTCGTATAGAATGTCAGTAAAAGGTATTACTAGTTTCAATTATTCTCAACACTTGAATTTGCAGCATTAGAGATCGAACTAATTCGTTTAGATGAATTTGCCTCATGTTGTATATAATACAAAATTTTACTCGACAATGCACAAGTTAAAAAGAAAGTTGAGCAAATAGTTCATTCTTATTCAATTTATAGTTAATGATTTAACGAATTCATGTCTCATCATGACAGTGACGAAAATCTATGTTGTGTTTGACATCAGAATAGAACAATCAAAGTGTTCTACGGTGAATCGATTTCTGACTATTGAATTTACTTTATAAGTCTTGAATATTTTTTTTTTGAGAATGACTTAAATAGACAATTAATATATTATTATTTTGTACAGGGTCAAATCAAAGCGAGAGAATGTGAGTTAAAAACTACAGACAATTATCATATTGCCATTAGTCATCATTAAAACATGCCTAAACAATTTTTCAATTATTTTAGAAAAAACAATTGACAGTTGCACATAATTTTAAGCAAAATCTCTCTTTTAGAATGTATAACAAAGTTATAAGGTTACTCGTTTTCTTAAGTTTTGTTAGTCATAATCTCTCAAATTCGCCTAGAAGATAAACTACCCTGATGGTATTTTGATGTATGACTTTTTGCAGCCTTGTGACTAACGTAAAAGAATTTCTATTATATATCGGATGTTCTGTAAACTTTACTAAAGCTAAGAGATATAGTGTAAGACATAGGACTAAGTCACCAGTTGCGAAAAGTCATCGAGAATTACCATAATTTAATACCATGCGAAAGGAATTTATGTAAATATAAATTAAATGAAGAAAAATTTAATTCGATAGAACGAAAGTAACTTGCAAAAGTATATTTCTTCATTTTAGTCACGTAAATCGTTCGACTTTACTGATTTTATTTATTGAATGCATCTATCGGTCTCATTTAGCAAAAGAAAGCATATTTTTCCTACAGTGAAACGAGGCCGTTATATCGATTAGACAACTTTTGAGCACGAGGCTTAAAGAGTTAACATTAAAGCTGACATTTCTAACTGGTAAATTCATACAACTTGCATCAGTTTCTCTATAAGACAAAATATTCAAATAAAAAAATGTGGTGAAGAATGATTCAAATCAACAGCGCTTTAACTCATCTGAATCACTCCATTTTCGTCGTTGCTATACAGATGAGTCAGGGGAGGATTCACACGTACCATTTCTATATGATGAATGTTAATAAAAATGAGTTAGAACTGTTGTTAGTATTTCTGTTTCAGGCATTATTTTCTCTCGACTCACACATCACATTCCCCGAAGCTTTTATTCTGTGTTCGCATTAGTCAACTTTTTCTCGAAGACTATCTTTTATAAACAGATTATGCATATAAAATTTGTGCTATGTTGATTTTACCGGCTCACCCGGATGCCAAAGATCTACTTATAACCTTTACCAACAGTTTAATGTGTAAGTTTATAGAACTCAGTCATGTTCATAAAATGGTCTTTTTCTGATGATTAAGTCGGTGGAGAAATTATGAGAAACCAATTACAAATTCAGATTCCTTGGCCTCCAAAACTTGCTATTCGAACTTCTAAGAAATAGGCATTTTCAAAAAACAGCGTTTCTGTAAAATACAATCAAAAGAAACTCATGTTTTCTGCAGATGAAACATTTTATCACTTAATTTTAAGTGAATTAAGTGTTAACGCGAAAAGCTTAATGCTTAATATTAAAAATTAAGTATTGCGTTAACACTTAATATTAAATCAACGTTAAGTGCTACCCCTAGTTCATACTCAGCTATTGCATTCGTGATATTTTAAAAATACAAGCTTGTCAAATTAGTAATAATGTAACATGAAATTGAAGATTTTTTACTTTAAAAATATGCATCTTGTGATGAGTTAGGAGGATTGACAAACACACTAGCAGAATGCTAATCAAAATGTGAAGAAACTGTAGCGCTTCATTAAATGCCACTTACGTTCAATTTATTTATCAATTTATGAAGATGATAAACTATCATTCAAATGAATGAATGACAATTCTCAACCAGTTTCAATTGACTTTGAGTACTATATCTATTCAATGAGCTGAAAATAGAAACTCCTATCCTATATTCAAGCGCCATCTATTTCGAATCCACACCCTATATTCGTATTGTATATGTTTGGAGTTCGTTATTTAATGATTATGGTTCCTAGATTGACATAAAATAAAGTATGGAATAAAAAACTGAATGGGCTTCTTCATTCTTTTTCCCTGAGGAAAAAATTGGATCAATTAATTTGTTTCTCTTTTTTCATCGTTTAGATTAGCCAATCATTAAATTCAGAATTTTTATATTGTTTATTTATGTAAAATGATTATTATATTTAATTATAACAAACAAATCGGAAGTTTATATTTATTAAATGAAAATTAATCAACATTATTTATCAAAAAGAATAAAATAGTTTAATAAAACAATGAATGATGAACTAACGTAAGTTATTATTCTGTTTTTGTTTGTGAGCATTATCTTTATAATTATCATTTAACTAAGCAACACGTATGACGATATAATATGTTCTAGAATTTGCAAAGTATTTTCTTTATTGTTTATCATAAGACATACTAATACTCATTCCAGTGAAATGGAGCATATTTCACAAAGTCATGTTTTTTTAAACAAAATTTCTTTTTCATTAATGAATGCTGATCTCTCTGATTAGGACACAAGCAACAGCTGCACCTATTGTTCTTAAAATAAAAACATACGATGATATCATTCTTCCTCATACATCGTAAGTGATCATAACTACTTACATAATGCCTCTTTGATGTTTTTTCTTGAATGAATGAATAGTCGCTTATCAACAGATACTCTAAACGATGCGTCTCAATCATCATATATTCCGATTAGTGAAACATCTAATATTACAACAGTGTCACCCTCGATACTTCGTGTTAAGTTAAAAAAATCCTATATCGATAATGATGAAGATGATGAATATATAACGTATGAATAAAAAAATTAATCAATTTCTTATGAAATATATTTATTGTCAATTTTTTAGTTCGAACTCATCAGAGATAGCAGCTCGTCCAGCAAAACGTAGTAAAAAATCTGTTGTGGATGAACATCCTATAAATAATAATTTAGAATTAAATAATGATCATGAATCTAGTCAACAGGAAATGAACGAGTAAGATATTTTCTTTTTCTTTTGTCGATCGATTATGGTAAAATCTTTACATTTAAAGAATCAAACAAAATCACTGTATTATAACTGAGCAATCATCGAATTCTTCCTTAATTCTTAAAATTCGTCGAGATAGTTTAGCTTCGACTATAAGGTAAAGCTTTTACTTGTATATATGTATCGGATATTCATTCTATGTCTTATAGCAGTCGAAATACAATTGAACCTGAATCGAATCAACAGTTAGTAGTTAAATTTAAACAAAATGAATATGGTGAATTGACAACAAGTACCAATTCAAATTATATTTCATCGAATTCAATGCATAATAATAATAATGAATATACAAACGGCCATAATGGTTCATCACATGAATCATTGAATAGTTCACTAAAACAAGAAGAGAAATCTCCAATTCAACCCCATATTACCAATATGTTATCGAATTTGAGTGATGACAATCAATGGAATAATCATCAAATGAATAGAAATCATATTTTTCCACAAACAACCACTACAAGGTATATTCAATTGTGTTCATTGAGAATAATAGAGAGAATATTTAATAGTGACCTATAAAATACGGACTAACGTCAGACTTGCTCCGAATAGCGAGAGAAATAAACGATAGAGACTGAAAAGAGAAGTCTTTCAATTTTTATTAAGTGCCATTTGAATCGATGTTATAAACATCATGAATACCCTGCAATATATGCGTACCCTAAGGTTATTAATACGAAAATAATTTACTTTTACGATACGTTTTTACATAAATATAAAAAACCCTGTAGGTAAATTGAGATTCGAATTTCAAACGTGAAAATGTTATTGATTGTATCGTAATTCAATCCTGAAATACAATCATAAAGTCATCGCGTTTTGTTTCAGCAAATTCTATACAACAAACTCCTAACATTGAATATAAACAATGACCATATCGGGAAAATCTACGAGAAACTATTCCGGGCAATGTTATTCAATCGAACGCTATTTCAATAATAGAGAATATATTAAAACTTAATCATATCAAATGATGAAGGACACCAGAACTTGTGGTAGAAAAATAAACTAGCTGTATTCGAAGGTGATTTAATCTCAGTTTTACAATAAAGAAAATTTTCTTGAAATTCATTGAGAAGTACTTATATTAATACACAGAATTTATTGGATTTTAGATAAAGAGGCCAAATACTGGATCATCAGATTGTTATGGTTTGCATAGTTTGTTAATTATTTTGAAGTATTACCGAATTGAACTTTTCACAGAAAGATATAATATCAGTCTATTGTTGTTTATTTATTTAACATATGATATGAGCTGCGTAAGCTAACGAACGTGATCTCATTCGATTAGAATTAATAGAAATAAGATATATTGAATGAAGAATGGCCTGTAGATAATGGTTAGCTCAAATTTCAATCTGAACACAATTAGACTTAATACTTTTACAAACCTTATAAACGCATGACAGCTTCTTTGCTTTCAACTAGTAGAATGTTATGCAATAAAATTATTTCAGATGCTAACAATACTAGATATGCATAGCTTTCATTCTCATATGTTCTATGCAATTGGCCAATCTATGAAAATGTATTTTGTCTACTGTTCAAATGCTTTAGTTTGCGAAGATATATAAATGTCATATGTAATTAGCAAATACATTAGTAATATGAAATCANAATTAACTAGATTTCTTAGCTAAATTTTTCAATATTAGAGTTCTACATGTGCATAGGCAAATCGTGTTAATAATAATAACAAATGACGAGAACCTGTCATACAAAAGTAAGCACCATTAATACATTCTGACAAGTGTTCTGTTTCTAAACAAATTTGTATCTTGCCGTTTGCTGATGTCAATATAAAAGAAAAGGCTACTAAATCGTAAGACATGATGAAAAATTTCTTTTCTTCCTATCTCATCTTTGTCTTTTGCACAACGAATTCAGATGAGAATCGAACTTATACCTAAATTAGCACGGTTCTCTCCTTGTCTATACTAATAGTCCTTAAAAATATCCAGTTTATAGCACTGGTTTCCGTAGGCCTCTATGCAATAAGGTTAATCATAATACAGAATCTTAACGAAATTTTATTTCCAGCAAAACTAAAATCGTAGAATTGAGGAGAATTTTAGTTTTTCTTTTGATGACTACCAATATTATGAATAATACTATTTTCATATCAACCTAGAAGAAATTACAATGAACCCATCGAGCTTTGATTTCCTATTCGATTTAGCTATTATAATTGTTTGCTATACATCGTAAACAAAATTAAAAAATATTTTTAGTCATCTGATGGATGTTAATTCTACTCCTGCAGCAACGACAACAACAACAGCAACAGCAGCTGAAAAGTAGCAGCTATTATTATTTTTTGATCAAAAATATGTAGAATATTGAACTATATTTTTTTTTCTTAGTCATACAAAAGAAATGCTAGACGAAGCATTGGATAGTGTCAAAAATGTACTAATGCAAACATTCAAGAAAAATTTAGAAGCAGGCGGTGACCTTAGGTATTTTCAAATTGGTTAATAAAAATCTTTCTTATCGTTTTTTGTTTTTGTTTTAGCGCTTTAAAAAGTACCTTAGGTTCAGACGAAGTAGCTGAAGTGTTTCTATCGAAGCTAAGAGAATCACTCAAACGTGAAACAGTATCAACAGTAGAGAATGAACAAAAGTCACAAGAACACATAAATACGACCAATGAAATTCGTTCATGTCAGCCAACTTCTCTTTCTACTCCTATAAACACAATTATTTCACCCATAATGAACGTTGTTTCGCCCTCTCCATCATCACCACTTCCATCAATATCCACAATAATTACAAAAACCACTTCACCATCACCATCCATGTCTTCTCCTTCACCTCAACCATCATCAACAACAACAACAAGTTGCAACAATAATAATAAACGTAAATCTTCCAATCCAATAACAAATCCAAATCGTTTTGATGGCACAACAGAAGAAGAATTATCAAAACGTCTTCTTTCAGATATTCTTCAACCGAATCTTGATATTGTTTTTGTATGTTAATTTATCTTATATTTTAACATACGTGTAAACATAAATCTTGCATGCATTTAGGTCGGCATTAATCCAAGTCTTTATGCTGTACATAAAGGACACCATTATGGTGGGCCAGGAAACCATTTCTGGAAATTACTTCATATGTCCGATTTGATTCCAAATGCATTTACTGCCGATAATGATTTTCGTATGCCACAATATGGCATAGGTTTTACGAACATAGTGCAACGACCAAGTAAAGCTGGATCAGATATAACCAAGTAAAACTTTAAAAAAACGAATAGATTTAATGTTTTTGTTATATTGTTATGTATTGTAGAGATGAAATTACGGCAGGAGCTGAACTATTAATGCAAAAAATTAAAATGTATCGACCGAAAATTGTTGCATTTAATGGACGAGGTAGGTTTTAGAGAAATAAACTGATTAAGGGACCACTGTAATTATATATATATATATATGTATGCAAAATTATTGAAATCTTTTTAAGTCATCTACGAGAAAAGATATACTACCTGTTCTATGAGCTAGAACAAAATCATGAATTCCAATCCTGAATACATTTATTAATGATTTTTATTTTGTCGACTACTGAATAAATGAATTTCTCTAAATAAATTGGTTATTTTTTAATTTTGCTTTTAGGAATTTATGAAGTCTACGCAGGTAATAAACATTTTCATTACGGCAAACAACCTGAATTATTTCTTGGAACAGATACGGTTAGTAATAATAATCTTCGATGGTTTCTGTTAGTTTTAGTATAACTGTTTTTCTTTAGCATGTTTTTGTAATGCCATCGTCGAGTGCTCGATGTTCACAATTACCGCGTGCTGAAGATAAACTTCCATTTTATGTTGGACTAAGAAAATTACGTGATTTTCTCAATGGTACATTGCAATCATTAAATGAAGCTGATATCACATTTCCCGATATAAAAATCAAAGATACAGATGATGTTTTACAAAAAACAATCATACGAATTAGTAACAAAGCATTTTCAGAACTTTCGCCTGAAACACTTAAAACATATGGCGATAAAATCCCATCTGGACAAATGACATCAAAATTTAATTTTGATACAGAAACAACTCAAACAATGTCTATTTTACATAATCAACAAAATGGTAATTTACTTAACTACGATCAGCAAACATCGTCGACCAATGGAAATGCTTCATCGAAAACTTCATATATAGAAAATACATCATCGAATGCGGCCATATCTATGAACGATACAGATCAAGCTGTACTAGCTGCATTAGCTAATGGTGCATATGGATCATCACCCACTCAACCGCGACAGTCTCAAACAGTTTATGTTGGTAGACAACAACAATCAACTTCATACTCAGGATCCTCTTTGAAGAATAATACTTCCACAGGTAAATTAAATTCCCGAGTAAATAAATATTAAAGAGTCTTAAAAAAAACTGACAATCAGACCTTCACTAATTAGAAAGTTTATGGTAAAATCGCTGCTCGCAGCTTATTTTGTATTAGAAAATTCAAGAGTTATATCGTATTGAATTCCAAAAATCATTTATACTGATGGAAAGTATCATATTCTATAAGAATTCTATATCTTGTGTGGAGAAAAACATTCTAGTGACAGAAAAGTTTATCTACGGGCAAAGTATTTCTATTCAGTTCTTTTATACGTGTCATATTATATATTTTTGGAATAGATCTGATTATCTTTCACCCTTTAAAAAAAGTACTTTATTGAAGTATATCTAATACACATAATGTAAAGTCCGCTGCAGCTTTCAAATTATTTAATACATCTCTTCAATAAAATATTACTGTAATTGAGTCTAACAGTCTTGATTTATTTCTATTCGATCAATTCTTATTCTTCTATTTCAGCAATTCCTATATTAAATTTAAACCGATTTAATTTTCAGGTATCGATTCTCGTTTATCAACTCCATCATCATCTCATACAATTCATCATTTACCACAATTATCGTCTAATGATCATCAATATCAATCCATAGCTTCTTTAAATTCTCAAACTATTTCTCATCAAATAGTTGTCATTAATCCTAAAGAACGATTAGCTTCAAATAATCCGATACTTACTTCATCTTCACTAAAAGATTTATTATCTAGTCAAACATCATTACAAAAACAAAATTTTATTGTTCCAGCGAATCCATCTTCTATACAAAACTCATCACCTATAAATAATAATCAAGCGAAAACATCAATCAATACACCTAAACATACCAATAATACGAATGATGATGGTTTATATCTTCGTTATGAACGTGAATCACCTTCAACTCAAACTTCATATCATTTTTCTTATGTTATTGATGAATATTCATCATCAGCACAAAAGCGTTTACGATATGTTTCAATAAATGATTTATAAAAGCAAAAAGCAAACAAAACGAATTCAATTTGTGCATTATTCTCTTTCGTCAATTGTTGTTCGTATATAGATTTTAATTTGCTGTGTCTCGTCAACAGAATCTCTGTATCTCTCTCTCTCTCTCTCTATTTGAATGAAATTAACAAAATGTTGTTGTTTTTTGTTTTCTTTTTGATATTTGTATAGCAATAATATTTTTTTGTGCTTTCTTTGTACGTGTATGTACCTATTCTCGTACTCGGTGTATTTGACTCTCGCTGTCTCTCTGTCTGTCTGTCTGTCTCCCTCTCTCCCTCTCTCTCTCTCTCTCTATAATAGAGAAATAGAAATTATTCATCGTACTTTTGATCTCTGTCAAAATAAAATTAATTATTCGACTCTTTCTTTTGTATATATTAGATATGAGTAAAATGGATGATAATCATCGGTATCATCCTTATTATCGAACAAAAAATCATCATAATGATAGACGATACGATCATGATTATAAACATCAATATAAGAAAAGTACTAAACATTATAATCAATATTCAACATCAAGACGTGATAATAGAAATTATACGGATCTTCCTCATCAACATTGTCATAGAAATGATTATCATTGTCAAAATCAAATTCATTCATCGAAATCAAGATCTTATACTTGTTTTTCTACACCGCCCCAACCATTAATGTCTACTGAAATACCTCCGTTACTTCCTATTCCTTCTCCGCCAACTCCACCACCACCACCACTGTCGTTATCATTATTTGCTCCTCCGCTTCCTTCATCACCCACAGTTGTACCACATCAACGAGAATCATGGATTCGTTCAGTGAAAAAAACTAAACTGAACGAAAGTATGGAACAGAAAACACAATATCTAGAAACAATACTTCGTATGCCACAACAGCAAAAAACGTTACTGAATTCATCAAGATTCGATCGAATGCGTTTTGCTGATAAACAAATATCAACTGCAATGCAAGCAACTACAAATGATAGTGACAATCTAGACACCAGTTCATTTCATTTAATCGGAGATATCAGTAATCATGATGAAATATGTACTTTAGAAAAAGTTCTATTTAACAATGAACTTAAATCACAAACAAAAGCAGCTGATAAATGTACAACCATTGAATCGTTGCCAACGCCACCCTCATCCGTATGTAAACTTGTATTTATTTTACGACAAGACTAAGTCATTACTATTATATTGAAAGTATATGTAAAATAACAATAGTTTAAATGCTTTTTTTTTTATAAATTTCTTATCAGTAAGATTAGTCAAATCCTTCAATCAGAGTATTTCAATAGCTATAAGAATTTGTATAAAAATTGGATAAGTCTATAAAAGTGAAAAGTTTGCAGTAAGATTAGATATTTTCCATAGCCAGCAACAATGACAGAAATAAATGTAAAAACATTAACAATTATCAGATATCATACTATATTTTTCGCGGTTAACTTAGTAAGTTCTACTCATAGCAACAGGAACGTTGGAAGGCAATGAAACGAAAGTTTCAATGGTTAGGATAAAGTCAAAAAAGTTCTAAATAAACCAATTTATGATTGTTTCTAATGAAAAATCTAAAATCAACACATAGACGATGTCAGACAGTAATGCATCAATATTTCATAACCATCATATGATACGTAGAAAAAGCAGAAACCAGTGTAGTTATAACTTTAAGAAATAGTGCATACATAAACTAAACTAATTATCTAAGGAAGTCAATATCTATGTTACATTCAGCTGATTGGAGCACGCAAAAGAAGACTAACAAGATAGATAAAACATAGAAGATCAATAAGGAAAACAAAAACTTTCTGTTCAAATTGTCGAAATCAATGAGACCATTCATTTTCATGGAAATTAATTCGTCTTAAAAAAGTAGTTATGATTTCATTGAATTTCTCACTGTTCATATTTTTTATTCACGGTAAACAGCATATAAGCATTTTTCAAGGACAGTCCTAAACATTAATATATGGTTGCTAATTGTTTAGATATTGAAAGATATTTCTCTTTTCCGATAGTTATAATTTGGTTGATTAATATGATTTTGAATATGAATTTATCAAAATATTTATTTTTAATTTTATTTGTTAGCTCATCGAATGTAAATCAATTTCTCATCAAGATCGACAAGCGTTGCTATGCTCTGGTTTTCTTATCGATAATTGTGATGAAGAAGAACTTCCTCCAGTATCACCACCACCTCGATCTCCGCTTCCACGTCCTTCACCAGACGAATTTATTGAACAAAACGATGAAGACGTTCATGAACAACGTGTTATGTTAGTCAATGAACTGGATGCTGCTGATGCTGAACAACGGCAAGAATTAAAACGTCAAAAGCGGTTGCATAGAAAATTACAAAAGAAAAAGAAAGAAACTAAACAATCGATAATAAACTCTGAAGAACAACAAATCATTTCAACTGCTCCTGATCATCATAAACAAGAATTGCAATCTGATTGGGTTATTGAATATGATATTAATGAAAATAATGCAATGTCACAGCTAACTGATGAAGTTCGTCGAGCATCAATAACTATGACTGATGGAGATAAAACAGAAAAAGTTAATATGATTTTAATGAAAATAAAAAAACAACAAGAAGAATTGAGAAAACTAAGGCAGTACGTTGTGTCTATGTTGGGAGAACAACCAACACCACCACAGTCAAAAAAGAAACGTCGACAAAATTCTGAAATAGATCATAGTTTATTGGTGAATTTCATTAATCAACCAATACCATCTGGATGTTGGCTATGCTCAGGAAAAATGTACGCTGAAGCAGCTATTCAGTGTGATGATGTCACTGAACAGTAGTTATCGTTCTTGTTATTATTCTCATTGATTTTCTATTTTAATTACCCGTTCGTTTCATTTAAATGTACAAAATATCTTTATGTATATTCGTTAAAAAGCACTTTACTACGGAACCATTCATATAAATAGAGATAAATATACGAACCACAAGTCTTTCTCGTTATTTCATGTGTTATCCCTTTTTATCTTGCTAAATAAAGACGTTTGAAAATTAAATTGAAAAACAAAATAGTACAACTATTATTCGGAAAAATAATTTGAAAATTGATAAACTCGATTGCTTATATGAAGATTCAAACTTGACATAGTTCAGCGTTTTTGTAGAAAAACATAATTAAAATTCCCAAAATCAGCTCACTTTGTGAGCATCAATTATTAGAACTCAAAATATAAAATTCATTTCAATAAGAATACATCTAAATTAAACGTTGGCCTAACTTTTTGTTTACTAACTAGATTCAATAGAGTTATTTTTAGTAGTGATGATTTTCAAATTCTTCGAGCACAGTCTATAACGGACGCGAAAAACTATAATGCTACATCTCGACTACTTAATAGATGCGATTGCGAGGCACTTCATAGTAGTGCGTCACGAGTTTTCTTTATATATATCTTCAAAATTTTCTTTATAGTATTAACGTTCTTTTTGTACATAGTTATGTTATAAAAAGAGGCATCACATAATTCTCTACGAGAATACTTAACAACGCTTGATTTTGAGTGTAAGTACGAAAATTCGAACAAGTGTAATTGTCAAATTTCATTATGTTCAACTTTCTAAAGCTTTTGCCTAAAAGTACTAAAATCGTTGGCTATGATTATGAGAGTTAATAAAAACAAATCAGAAAGTTTTCCCTAACAGTTAAGGGTGCTCTTGATCAAGATAAAGGATGAAGCCGTTTTAATCAAGTTTTATGGCTCAATTGCGATAACGGCTGCTACAACTTTGACTGAAATGATTCATGCTCGACTTATTTGACTCATTTGATTCAGAGGAAGTAGATTGAGATTGGGATTTAGAACTTAGAGTGTGCTATGCCATTTATTTCTCGTCAACTAACAATTTCCTCTTCTATCGGCATAGGCAAGCTTTCTCAATGCATTGAAACTGCTAATTAAAACATGTACCTTTTTTCAAAATCTAAAATAAAATTATCTTCTGCTCTGTATTGCCACGTGAGAATGCTGCCAGTTGCAGAGAAAAAAATCAGCTTTTCAAGCATTACAAAATGCCTAGTTGATTTGTTTTATTAATATAGAATGGCAGTGGATAAAATAAATATAGAAACATTGTTTTTCGATGGAAAACTAGGAGAGTTGGAAATAATGGTGCTTGAAAATTTCAACTGTTCGAATTTTCCTATCTACATTGAAGATTCAATGTCCTTATGCATTTTCGTAGAGAATTTCACGATGCATCTTTCTATAACAGGGGTAGAAAAAACTGTTAAGGCACTACAAAGAAAATTTTCAAGAAAAAGAATTACCCTTTTATTCTGAACCACTCGATATATTTAAGTTTTAAAAATTTTTTGAAATTCAATGATAGTATACGCGGGATTAAAATATGTTCTCATGTATTTGTCTCGTTATACATTAATCGATTCCGACTGAATTCGAAGTGAAGTGATTCAAAAAATACGAAAACTCACAGCTTTATACTTTTCTTCGTGTATATATATATATATATTCCTATTTAAGTGTAAACAATATACGAATAGGATATCTCTTCTAGAAAAGAAATATATGAAAAATGAAATAAAAACGATGCAGAAGTAGAATAAGTTTTACTAAGTGGATCTTTGTTTTTCAAGGATACCTGAGTTTCTGCTAAATTAGTTTCTAATCTTGGCGCTATACGACCAAACATCTCTGTAAAAAATATCTGTCAGCTTTGGAGTTTCTAAAAAAAAACTAAATATTCCACTTATTTGTTTTATTAATAAGTATCTTCTACCGGAAAATTTGTAGTCTAATCAGGGGAAATAATGCAGATTCAAAAACTGAAGAACAGATATACGCACTTGAATCTAGAGTACGATATTATCACTTGATTCTTGGAATGTAAATTAATTTTGAAAAAGAAAGACCATGTCCTCTGTAAGCAAGTTGATAAGAAAACAAATAAAATAAAGAACTTGAGATTTATTTCCCCGGTCGAAGAAAACGATTAGTAAACGGTCGTATACGATAATATTACGCCGACTTTACGAGGTTGTACGACTGATATACGGTGTCTGTGTATGGCCGTAATACTGCCCCTGTTAAAACGCCTTAATACCGTCGTTTTACGACGGAATACGATGCAAAAACGACCGTTTACGGTAATGTTACACCGGTTTACGGTGGTCCGTTTTAATCGACCTGGGTTTGTGCAACAGTTTATAATAAAATCAGCAAACGCTTGTCTTAGCTGCTGAACTATAAATATAGCAAGAGTAAACTAGAGGAAAAGAAAACAAACGTCTTTTATATCCCAGATCGGTCAACTTGGGTCGTACACGGCCCTTTTACCATAATTTACGGTCGTTTTTTGTCGTGTCAAAAACTATCGTATACAGTCGGATACTGAAATATCCGGCCATATTACGGTCGTTAGTAACTATTTATGACACGGCGAAATACGCCGTAATATGGTGCATACCAAACCATCAAATTACGGCGATTTACGGTCGGAAACGTTATCAAACGGCAGTATACGTTGCTGTATGTGACCGTTTACGATCGTATATCAGGTCGTCATAATCTTCGTCCTGAGATGTTAACAATTTCTATTCGGCCGACAAAATACCAGTTAATACAGCTGTTTGTATTGCAAAAACGGCAAATAAAACAAAAATAAACATGTGTGTTAATAGGATAAACAAGTTACTAGTTGATATACTACAGTTACAGGAGTAGCTGCCTAATTCGACTTCGAATATAAATGGAAAATAAATGCGGAAACCTCGGATTTAAATCCGAGTATTATGTGTACTTCAAAAAGTGAAGCTGATGGCAGATTGATTTCAATAAATCTTTCTAAAAAACTCCATCCTTGAGCGCACTAAAGAACCGCCCCTTAGGCCCTGTGGATGTCCTCTTTTTGTCCCATAGGACGCGGTGAGGAAAGTGCAATATTGAGGAAACGTTAAATGCACCATATTTACCTCTATAATATATCATCATTTAGAGCTGTTATGCATTCTTTTCTCACACATTATTAAACTCAGTTATCAGCAATGTGATGGTATGACAACAGAACGGAACAAAACGGTAATCTCCCCCCGATGTAGTGGAACCAACGTTTTCTGCTTTCTGGGCAGCTGTAGTACCACTATACTAAAAAGGAGTGTCTATTATTCGTTTGTTCCGTCTTACGATCGAAGGGGAACACTTCGGTCGTAACAAGACTTCTTGACAAGTTCTATCTACTTCATTAAAACAACGTTAGTTCTATGGAAAATAAACTCATATCATAGAGATAAAGTGTCAGTATATGTGAACTTTTCATAGGTTTTTGGCGCTGAGGCATCGAAGAAATTTCAAACACAGCATATTTACCCCTACAATTTAGCATCATTTCATAGTCCATGAAATTCTCTATCGAATAGTATATAATAGTTCAGTTTTCATTTTCACTATGACAAAGACTTTGATTTGCGAAAATTGGAATAGGTCAATATTTGCATAGAAAATAATGATATTTCTTGCTGTAACTCAGTAAATCCTAGACGAATTTTTTTTATCTTCGAACTCGACCGAGATATTGATGAGATAATACTGTATACAAAATTTCATGACAATCGGATCAGCCTTTCAGAAGTTATCGTGTAAACGGCCGGACGGACATACTGACCAATTCTATAGTGTACTCACTTTTTGTTTTGAGTACACAAAAACCACTTTCATATTTTCACGCCACCGCCAGAAAAAGATTTAGTTTTTATAAATTATAAAATTCATAATTTCGAAGTCAAATATATTCAGAAAGTTGATATCGAAGTAAGTGAGACATAGCTGCGCAAGTACGGGTACAACTTATACTGGACAATTTACATACAGACTGAAGGCTCCGCTACTAACACAGAGGATACATTTGGACTCGTATGTACTCGAATGTACTCGGTTGTATTTGATTGTAGTACCCCGTCTTACTCCCCAAAAACCTAGAATTCTAGGTTTTTGGGGAGTAAGATGTGGTATTAGATGTTAGTACAAGTTGTGCCCGTACTTGCGCACCCCTCGCCCGTATACGATTTCCGTTTTACTCCGTATTTTACCGTGTATGGTCATATCTCTTCGTATATGACCCGGCGATATAAGATCCTTTTAAAGTTGGGTTTTCTAAATAACTCTAACATTTTGCTGCTGCCTGATATACTCATTCGTTTCTTTTAGATTGACATGTAATCATAGCCATCGCTTGATGAGTCCTCGAATAATATCAAATATACATATCGCAGGGCACCACATGTCTAGTCTGCTTTTCTGAGTCAGAAATCCAACAGTTTTGAGTCAAAATAGAATAAAGAGACTATGTCAATATTAGTCCTTCTAGGCTAGGTGCAAGTTCTAGAACTTATACGCAATAGATCGAAATGAACAAAAAGATGTCACTACAATTCGATATAAACATAAAATATCATTACCAGCTCTACTCTAAAAAACCCAAAAGCACAGATAACGAGAAAAAGTTGCTGTGTTTTTCGATATTTCAGTGATCGCTAGCTCCAGTCGGAAACTCAAGAGCCCAATCACGAGACGTTTGTTACAGCTTCGCTTGTTGATTCAGTTGGATACACAGGCGAATGAATCTGACAGTGAATCCTATCGGATCTCATGGGATCCGACAAGCCGACAAAATCCGATCAGATTCCTGGTCTAGCACTTACTAACGGATCCGGTGGAAAAACAATTTTCGTAATCATGAATGAATAAGCATTTGGTGTTAACAGAACACATGGGTCGAATGATGATGCTGGATTCCGTTAAACTCCGACACTGAAATCTATCGGATTCCAACACTAGGGTTCCGATGGTTGGTCCCACACCATAGGCGGCGGAACGATTTCCCTCTAGGATAGGCTCAATTTTCTAGCTAAATCAGGTAGGGAAGCGGAAAGACTGCCATGGCCATTCCAACTTTGAGAGGGGGCGGTTAAAAAAGTTTCTCTTCAAGATGCTGTGTTCAAGGGTGTCGCGAGCCCCCAAAAATTTTAAGCGAGGGTAATCAGTGTTGCAAGATCCACCTGATTTCGAAACTTTTTCAGGAATTGTTTTTCGTTTTTTTATTGGTTTTTTCAATGTTTTCTGAGGTTTTTGCAATTTTTCGGATTTTTCTGGATTTTGACTTTAACATCTAGCATCACTGAGGGTAACTGATAAAATCGTGCTTAAGGTAGTGTAAATTTTATTTTATGAAATACAACGCAAGACAATTTTTCGAATATTGTGGGTGTTACATCCCCGTCACCCCTCGATCGAGGGAGCCTTGGGTAGCTGATCGCGAATCAACTTTCGCTACTTTTTTTTCAATGCTGATTACTTGTTAGATTTAAATTCTATGAAGTCCAATGAATATCTCATCGAATTCCAGTTCGTATTGGCGATAAAGAAAATATGAATTAACTTCGCAAAAATACGTCATATGTTACTGACACTGTAAGTCATACGTGAAAACTAAACAATAATGAAAGACTTAGATATAATTGAGCCTACAGGCTCCGCCGCCTATGTCCCACACCCGGATACCGATAGGATTTCGTCGGCTTAATGAAATCCATACTATATCCGATAAGATTCCGACACGAATCGGATAGGATCCTACTATCGGAACCATTCTCCTGGGTAGAACATCAAATGCTCTATCAAAGCATGTAGCTTTTGGTTAACTTTCTCTAGTTAATGCGAAGCAAGACATCCATGTAGCTCGTTGCCAGTTTACTTTGTTTTCCACTTTCGACGAGCTTTGTCTAATTCTTAGTACATGGCTTTGTTTATCCAAGTTGAATATTTGATGTTAATTGGTTTTGATTAATGTGTTTTTTTATTAGCAAAACTCAATAATTAATAAATTCCTAAATATACAGTTTAATTTCATTTTAAAATCTAACATTTTAATCAAAGTATATAGTTTATATTGTTTTTATCATTAATAACATTTATACTTGAGTACTTTGCTCACTTAATTTAGTATCAATAATATCAATTTTATGTTGAAAATTATTTTGTAATGCAGCAGAAAGTCGACATGCATCGCCAAGAAATTTTCTGTATAAACCATCATTTGTTTTAAAAGTATCGCCAACTTCTTTTGCATAATCAACTCCAACATATGTCAAGCGATAATCAAGCTCATGATACATAAATACGACTTCGATTTTATCTTGATAACATCCGTTCCATGTTTGCATATCGATAAAACTACGATCTGTATTACAATAGATAAATAATTTCTTTAAATCTAAATCAGAAACACCAGTATTGTTATCCCAATCAACTAGTTTATTATTAGTAATAAATAATTTAATTTTTTTTTGGCGATTATTACGGATATGTCGTTGACAATCAGGTAAAGTACGATAGGTACAGATAAATTTTATCAAATGTGCATGGGGTACTTCCACAACTATCGAAGGACCTATTTGATCACGATGATCATCGTAAAGTAATAGCCAATGAGTATTTGCATGAGAATAATTGGTATCATATTCTATATCATCAATTGTTTTCATCTAGAAAAATAGAAAACGTTTAAAACATGTTCAAGCGAAAACGGGGTTATTTATTGAAAAAAAATTTTCATTTAAAAATTGACACAATTTTTGTGCTTTTACAAAAGACTCGCGAGCTTCCTTTAATTGATCGTTTTTCTGATAATTATCGCCTAATTCACCATAATGACCAATGAGATCATATGCCAAACGATAATAAAGATCATTTCGAGTATGAAAAGTTTTTTCATCGGAATTTGTTGACTGGCCATAAAAATAAATTTTTTTAACATTAGAAAATTGACGAAAACCATTTGCAATCGATTGTTCAGAACTAGTGTCAATAATCAAAAATATATCATTTCGATGTTCATTTTCGACAATATAATAATGACAAGTATGTTCGTTAAAAAAAAGATGATAAGATGAGAAATATTCTCCAAAAGCTTCCTTGAGAGACTCCATATCTCCCACTTTTGGCATCAACCAAATTATGGTTAACGGTATATTATTCGATGTTTTCTTCGAAGAATTATTATGCATTTGCTCATATACTTTTTTAAACTCTTGTTCGACTTTATTTGCTTTCATTTCTTGCTCGTTAGCTTTGTCGGGTTCTCCGATTTGATTGTATCGACAAGTTTCTAATCGATATTTTTGAACTATTGCGTCAAATAATTGATTTACTAGGTCTTGAACAGTCGCAAATTGATATGGATCTTCCACATTGAAGTCACCACTATTCAACGTATAGATTGTAACACACGTTGGTACATTTTTCAATGTTGCAGCGAATTGGGTTGTAGTAAACAGTAAGATGATCTTATTGGACCATTGCGAGAAATCGAGCGTTGTTTCATTTTGATAGATAACTATAGAATCAGATGCCAATGAAAAGAGAGTAGCCAGCAGAGCTGAAGTTAAATCGTTCAAGTGTGATGATAAATTTATAACAACAAATTGAACATCGTCTAGAGAAGCTGAAAAGAAAGAATTAATTCATATTATGAAATCCTTTTTTCTTGGAACCGAATGTTTATTAAGTTTACATTCCACCTACGCATAGAACTCTATAAAAAAAAACTAAGATTTTATTTGTACAATGAATGTTTTATGTTTTGAATACTTACTCATGAAAATAAAATGTTCCAACAGAAAGAACACTAGTGAGAAAAGTAGGAATAACAGGATAGGTCGATAGAAAACATGCTAAGCCATCAAATAGAATTCTGGTTGAATTATAACATAATGACTGCATCGATCGTTCTTATTTTACAAAAAGAAATCTACTTTGTAACAATGGAAATCTCGAAGTACTCTTCATTTGTTTCTTGGTTTTATGTTAAAACAACAAATCTCCTTTAACAATATTAATAAAATTCAAGTTAGCAATTTTATAGCTTCAAAAGAATTTTGTTTCAAGAATAATCAATAATGCCCATAGGTATTACACTTCTCGCTTTATTAGAAAAATCTGTTTGTCATTACGAATTGATGTTTACGAGCAATGATTTATGTTTAATCAGTAGAATTTCTCATGTATATAACCGACTAGGTTTTCAACTAGAGGGAACTATGAAAATGAGTTCGATTCTCCTATGAATTCCAACAACTTTCACCGACTCGTATCACATGCACACTCATCCGATTTAAAATTTATGAAAGGACTTTGGAAATCATTTTTATCCGAATGATCTTTGAAAAATAGTTTTCGTATTCCTATAAGACTAGAACTTTGTCATTTACTTGAATTTGTTTGAAGTCTTATCTTAGATAATTCTTTATTTATTTGTGGCATTAGAGCATGCTGTTTTGGTAATTCATTGGAAAGGCGCTGACAATAAATCATCGCCTTATCTGGCTTTTCACAATAATTAAGTAAATCACTGATAATGCATAAATTATGATCGTATTTTAATTGTTCTTTCATTTTCGACAATTCATTCAAATCACTGTCACTGATTAACGTTAACTCAAGTATCCAAATTGAATTGTCTAGTGTTAGTGAACCAACTCGAAATATTGAACCACACATAAAAAGTACCTCGTGATCTATTTGCTTACTAATATCAGAATTTATATTAGAAAGAACAGCAAAAGATGCTACACCAGGACGATATGTTGCTTTTATATCAATCAGAACTGTTTCAAATTGATCATCAGTTTTCATAGTAGAAATCAATTTATTCTTGTCTGTAGATGCAAATAAAAACCCATTAAATGTTAATATTTGACCTGGATTAACTAAAATATGGTCCATTTGTGATTTCATCATTTTTTGTATTCGAAATACACGCAATGAATTTGCTTGATGTTTCATCAGTTGTTTATGAATATCAATCAGAAGGAAACGTAAAACAAATAACATATTAATGTCTTGTTCACGTAATGCTTTATTAACAAAACGTACCAGTGGTGTATCACTTGTCAGCCATAGAATAGCATCTTCTGAATCGTAGGTTTTTTCAAATGCAGTTATTAAATTTGAGCCGTACTCATCATTAGAACAATATATTCGAAGAATTTGAATAAGCTCACGAAATGTACTATTCGATGGTAAATAATCCGATGACTGAAGAATTTCAAGTAGAAGATTATACCATGTATATGAAGCAATTTTAATATCAAGAGAATATGTTTGTAATGATTTTGAATCTTCGACATCTTCAAGATTATTTTGATGTATTGATAATTGCTTTAGAAGCTCGTCGGTATCTGATAGAACACTTCGAATTTTCGAATAATCCATCGACCAAGTTTTATTACGGTTAACATCCAAACAATAAACATATATAGAAATGATTGTTGGTAAATAATGAATTTTAGGAACAATTTGGTTACCATACGCACCCGATACAATTAATACGAGTTTTTCATTGGCATCATATTCTTTGAGCCATTTTTCACATATCGTAACATTGTCAAATGTGTACAAACACGTGAGAACTTTTCGTAATTTAATTTGAGTTTCTCTATTCTCAACACCTGTATTTACGTTAGGATCCAGCCAGACGAGTAAAAATGTTTCAAGAGTTATCTGTTCATTTGATGGTATTGCTAGAGAGAATTTTGAAGAATTGGTAGAACTTCTTTTCCATAATTGAGAAAAAAAGTTTTTTCCTGTGTTATTACCCATTCGTTTTTTTTTGGTAAATAACTACTAAAAAAAGGCGAATGTTATCTGAGTTTGTAGAAGAGAAAAAAAACAAGTTCTTGTTATCTTTTTTATCATTAAAAGAAAAAGAAGTTAAGACAACAATAAAAAAGTGAAGAAAAACTATTGTATTAGCATAAATTTTTTAACACAGCTGTTGACAAAAAATATACTATCACGATGTCGTATTCATTTAAACATACACTTTATTCATTGTTTGCTGCGAATTTTGAATATTTTGATCCGTACGATTAATATCGTCGCGCATAATATCTGAATAATAATAAATATTTAGTTTTCAAACAAAATAAATATAAAATAAAGACACAAACTTAGTGCTTTTTCAATAGTTTCCTCGATGAGTCTTGTTGAAAACGCAACAATGTCACATCTAACTGTTTCACACGATTCCATCTAAATAGTATTCTTTTCTGTAGGCTTACTTGCTTATATAGCGACGACTAGCGCTAATAAAAATTGCCGATGATGACAGCTGCTATCATGGGCAACAAAACGCACAATTTTTATCAGGATTTTTTTTTCTTTTATACACTATCCTTGTCTTTAATACGATGACAATCACATTAATCATATTTTCAAACAGTGAGTTTATCAGTAGAAAATATTTATCGAAGAAGATTTGTTTTCTTCTTTTTCTTTTATAGCTATGCATTCAACAGTTCAATAATATAAAATCAAAACGAATATTTTACAACAAAATACGAGTAATCGCGGATTCTGTATTGTCACAATTTCGTCTGGTAAATGATTTCGTTTTATTTTATTTTTCTATACGCCGTTCTTGCTACGATGAAAAAAGAACAGACAAAAAAGTTGTTTCTTTTGCAACTTTCGCTTTATCTGGTATATTTTGAATGAAACATTCCAATGTAATTCGTTCCGTCTTTTTTTCTCCCATCACTATTTGGAAGATTGATGAGTCAATAAAAAGAAAAGAAAAAAAACGTTTAAGGTGATAAATAGAAAACGGCATGAGAAGTGTACTGTTCTCACGCATCCGATAAACATATTCACAACAACTGTTACTAACTTATTCTTAAATGGGTGGATGTGCTGGTAAAAATAAGTCTAAAAAGTCCACTTCTAATGAACTTAAATTGGATTCAAACAAAGAGCCAGAATCAAAAGCAAAAGGTTTAATTTGTAAAACATGTTCTTGTCATGTTATAATTATGTGTAAATTTAGATAAGAATTCCCAATCTAATGTTTCATCGTCGCGGTCGAAGGTATTTTACTTCAAAATAAAAAGTAGATTTTGTTTTTCAAACACATTTTTCATAGTAACTCTTACAGACTTTAACATCATCGAATGGCGTGATAGTAAACAATGATAATAACAAAGCTAATTCAAATACGGGAAAAAATTGTATCGATCCGGATGTTCAAATTACAATAGACGAACAAAATGAAATTAGCAATGCATTACGTCAACCAGTTTCTAATCGCGTTGTGTCAGTGACAGATGCTGAACTTGAAATTGAACTCGCTAGACTTGTGTATGGCAATCCAGAAGAAGATTATGCAGAGAATGCATCTATTGCCCGTGTTTTCAAAAGTACAGAAGTTTAATGATGAACAGGAAAAAAAAGATAATTTTTTAAATAAAACGAGCAAAAGTGAAAATATTTATCTAGATAATTCCTTTCTCGATGAATCGATAAAATTTTTATTTTATTTTTACTCGAATAACTAAGAAAATAGATATATCAAGATTGATTATCATCGCATTGGATGTGAACGTTCGTTTTATCATATTTCATCTTAAAATATAAGAATGTGAAAAACAAGATTAACTTATTGCAAGGAAATTTTATCACATCAATATATGATTTCATAGATACGTTTAACAATATCATTGAGATTCATTAATCCATGGCATCTGTGCTTGTTTTTATCCCTATCTATTTTGATTACTTTGCACAAACTAAGCGTTTAACATTCACCTAATACCTCGCTTATATTTATTATTATTCAATATAGCCTAAAATCTTTTACTTAGGCTAACAAGAAAGTAACAAATAAATGCATTCTAAATATCCTAATGAAAGAAATGATAAAATGTTAATAATATATATATATATATGTATGATGACGTAGCGTATTTTATTCCTAAGGTTATCGCGAATGTTAGAGCAAGTCACTCAGCATAATCTGTCTTTCTCTTGCTTTTTGACATTGAAAAACAAGGACAAGCCCCTAACCAATCAACATGTTAGTTTTTATTAAATTTTTTGTAACAAACAACATCGAACACATGATAATTTCGAGTGCAATTCTTTTATTGCCAGGAGACATTTTTCACTCATGTCTAATCAAGAAAGATGTCAATGAATACAAATCTGTATGCCATGCGTACGTAATAGTGAAGTCTATTGGACTAAAATGACATATGACCTGAACTTTGTAAATTGAATTACGACGGTGATCGTGAAAAACGTAATATAATCTATCCAGCAAACAATTCATAAAGAATAGCAGAATATTTGAAAGAGATAATAATGCAAGTTAGTTCTGCAAGTTCCGATGAAAATATAGCTCTTGCTTTCAAAATCAAGTTCTGTATGATTAATTCAATTTCTCTCGTCCTCATTGATTGAAGTGTCATGGATGAAAACTGTTTATTGGAATCTGCAAGTCAATTAGAAGCAAATGAACAAAAGACGATTAATAATAAAAAACACTCTGAGTATCCAAGAAGCGTTTGAATATGGTATGTAGTGTTTCTAACAATAGTCTTTTGATTACAATTATATTTAAGTCTTGTGAAGCAAATATTGAATTTATTTTTCGACACATTAATTTGAAGATAAATGGATATTGAATGAAACTCTTTATCTCTCGCCAAGACAATCCGACGCCTAATGCACATAACAAAATAACTGTTAGATAACATTTATCTAAAATTTTCAATTTATCACGCATCGAAAATTATTAACTGTAATATATAAAATCAAAATGCCTTGCATTCTTTGACAGATGAAATAAAAAGCATGACTAGTAATAAAAACTTTTTGTGACTTGTATAATTTTTCATATTACAACTTATATTATTTGTGAATCAAATTTACTATCTGATAAAAACTTAGAGTCCCAAATACTGGTGTTGTCGTTTATGAACATTTCGTTCTATCGCAGGCAGAAGACAGCCTGTAGGATTCATTCTCATTGGATTGTCATTCAAATATCAACTGAACAATATATGAAAATTAAGCTTTATTAAATAAAAGTTATTTTAGTTTATCATTACAATTAAATGTATTCTCAATCTAGAATAAAATGGTACGCATCCATAAATTGAATATAATAGTAAGTCTTTCGACTTGATGAATGCCTCAAGATTGTACTTTGCTTCTCAATATCATTATCTATACATTATTATCTATTCAAACTTCTACCTTTCTGTTCTCGTGTGATGATGCTACTATTTCAACCAAAGTTGATTACAGAGAGAAGAAGCCTTGTCATATTTATATTTATGTATACAAATAGCTGATGTATTAAATATAATTGAAACGCAAAGATGTTTGATTTAATACAATCTACCAATACAGTTTATTATGATGCTGAACAGGGACCAACAGCGAATCGTAGTTTATCACGAGAAGAAACAGGCCAATTTGATGAATTCCAAAGTTTAGACGTAAGTTAATGTTATTAGATCATATTTTGTATTTATAGCATTTGTTTTTGTCAGAAAAGCACAAATCGATCCATAGACGTTAATCATAATTCTACTAAAAACATAACATTAGAAACACTGTCTACCAGTAAGTGTAATTGTATTGTAACAATTTCTGTCTAACTTGTAATTCTATTATAAGGCTCACATGTTATTGATAATCATATTGAAGCAGCTCATCAACAATTAACATTTGCTGCTCAACAGGATGTATGGATTAGACTGCGAAGATAAAATATTTCACCATAAGATAAATTGCTTGGTATTTTTTAGGTATCACGTCGTCGTAAACGAAAACTCTTATATGGACTTTTTGGGTTGATTGTTATTATGGTTATAATTGCCGTCTCTGTTACTCTAACTCTAATGTTACGAACTCGAAAATAGTAGCTATTAATCGATAAAATAAATATAGGCAAATAATTATATCATTATAGAAATTGTTTTCTTCTAATGATTTGCACTGAAAAGTCTCATGCTATCTATTGCTCTATGAACTAAATGAGTAAGCGAATAAATTGAAAAATAAATTTTTATATGATTCATCAAATGTTTAGCGCTGAAATTTACATTAAAGAACATGTACTAGAGATCAGCGGAGTCGCACTTTTTGATTCCTAAACCCGACCCGATTCCGAAAAAAAAATTTTTCGATTCCGATTCCAACTCCGGCGAGAAATTTTTCCGGAATCCGATTCCGACTCCGGAAAAACCCGACTTTTTTTT
>OENM01000201.1:36883-78981 GCA_900239745.1 Rotaria magnacalcarata
TTTTTTTCTTTTGATTCTGATTCCGACTCCGACTCCGTCGGAGTCGGAATCGGGTTTCGGACTCCTGTGCAGTACACTAACATGTACCTATGTCGAATCTTTATAACTTACTTAAGTAATTATTGTCTAGAGATGAATTTGTTAAGACGAGAATAAATATAAAATTGTTTCTCTGAAAACCATTTCGAACGTTTTTTTAACCTTCAATCGGTGCCTCATTATGTATTCATATATATATTTACTTTATGAATTTATATGTCTTTTGTTCTTGTCGTCTAACACTTGTAATCACCTTGAAAAGTCAACTTATTTTATACTACTCTATAAACATCAATGAGTAGTCAATATATCAAAGTAAAATCTAGTTCTCATTATTCAATCTTGTTATACTTCCTTGTTGCATTTTTCTTTCCATCTGATTTAATAAATTGACATACATAGACTCGATATAGTAATATATTAGTAGTAGTATTTCACATCAATGCTATATATCTATTCATTCATGTATTGTATACAGACAGTTATTGTATTTTTGTCTTACATAACAGATATCTAAATTATTCTTACTGATATATCTTTCAATTGATTTCAATTTTCTCTTGTTAATACCGCCGATTGGCTATGTCATTTTATGTGAATATAACTAATAAGATAAAGATTATTCGAACGCGTGTCTCACGCTTTGAGGTAACAATTCGTCGATCTTTTTTTATCTAATTAATATGCTCTACTAGCTACGTAGAATAGTTTATTATGATTGATACAAGCCTGTTGTGATCATTCAACTGCTCACAGAATATTCTTCATTAGAGATAGGAAAGAAAAACAATGAGCACACGCGTCGGACAAACAAATACAATAATACCATATTTTGCGGATACCATCAGGCGCCAACAAAATTAACAACCACTGTGGTGTAATCTATTGGCTAAACAATAACCATATTGTGTCGAGTGTGAATGATCATATGTAAGATCATTTATGTCATAGATGCACACAATACTATTGCATAAATTGATAGCATTCCGACATCAGCAAGTAGCTATAGTTAATAAAGACGATGCGCCAACATACTGTTATTCTACAATAATTGCCTCTATGAATCTTCGTTTCTGTACATATATTGGAGATTGAGAAAGAGAGAGAGAGGGGGGGGGGAAGAAAAGAGAATGGTAATCAGAGAAGAAAAAGTGAGAAATCAAAGCTGAATGAGCACAAACATTTAACGTGGTACACATGGATGTTAAACGGGCAAAAAGAAAACTAGCTGACCTAACATCGGGTATGTATCGAAATGCATATGAAATATTAACGATGACTGAAAGAAGCAGAAGTATTGATATAGACATCCATTTGAAAATGTCGATCAACTTGTCATCGCATTTTAGGCATAATCTGCAAAAAATGTAAGATCTGATAGGATCAATACTATAATATCCTTCTAGATTATTAAAGATCTGATCTTGTTTAACAAGTTCATCTATTTTTTCTTTTGAAACTTATCAATAATGATGATATCACTATCTTGATTTTGGATATTGATAAAGTGAATGTTTCTTTTCTTTTTTGTCTTTTCAATAATGCATAGAAATCTAATCTGTTTCTTTATTACCAATAAAAAGAAATGACAACAGGTGTTTAATTTAAAGAAAAAATAAATTCATAGTCAAATATTGAAAGACCTTCTTCTTCTTCTTCTTTTCACTATTTACGGTTCATGGTAAAAATAAATATCATGTTACATTCGTACTTCTGTTTCATAATCAGTTATTCTTCTTTTGTCTATAGTCGATTTGATGATATGGATGTGGTGACAATTAACTGGATTAGGTCTTTTTTTGTTCTTTTCTTCTTATTCTCCTTTTTCTGCTATGTTCTATACAGTTGATTCTTGATAGGTCCTTGTGTTGTGAGGGCTTCTCTTAAAATAAGAGAGTAAAAATATATTATGTACATACTCTAGTATTTGTTTGTAAGAACTGTCGCAACATGCATTTAGATCTTTTATCGTTTTGATAACTTTGTAACAGTTGTTGATACAATTTTTCTTTATTCTTTCTTAGATTCATGATGAATCGTCTACTTGTTCGACGTTGTAGTATGTCCTCAATCGAGGAAGAAGACGAATCGGAAATATTTGATGAACCAATTATACAAGCCGATAAATCATTGTCGTTTTCATCACAACAAGAACAACTTGATCATTTATCATCTGTTTCTGAGTGGGATTCTGAATTATCTGAATCTGAACAAGAATTTGACGATCATAATGAAGATGGAAATGATGATAGCGAAGAACAAGCAGCAAATCGTGTATTAAAATGTTTTAAACAATCATTTTTTAAAATAGTAAGTTTTTAACATTAACAAAATTTTAAGAAGTTTCTTTTATGAAATTGTTAAGTCAACAATATTTGTCTAAGGAACCTTCTGAGATAAATCAATGGAATCAGTGATGAAAGAAAAGCCTAATTCCTAGAGATATTAGAAAATCGATGCATCTCGGTATCTTAGAACTATTCAATCGGCATTTTTTCTATGATGACATTGATTATACATGGCTCATTGATGTCAGAGCAAGGCCAATCTATCGCACTATATGCGCCTGTTAGGAGAAATTGTTTGTCGAACAGTTGTGTTGATCAAGCTTGGAGTCATTCTTCGCATATTGCCATTGTATAAGTATAAGTACTATCATTATTTGACCTTTTAACACTGTTGTCATATCTATATATTGAACAGTCTCTCTGTACACACACACGCATATATATATATAGATTGAAGAAAAAGTCTATTTGCTTGATTAATGGCACGCATACAGCAAGATATACTCTATTATCACCATTGCATACTTGAGCTTAAAAATATATATGTGTGTGTTGGTATTGGTGATACCTGATGATAAATGAAATGAACAGCAGTAAGTGATGATACTGTTTGTTTAAGTGTGATGAACATCCTGTTGATTGCATATTGTATTCGACATTGAGAAGTAAGTATGAAAATAGAGGGTTAACGACACATGTCACTTATGAGACAATGAATGACATAAGAAAGGCAACGAAACGCACTGATACGTATAATTTTTTCTTATAGATGCAACTTTTGTGTCCTTTTTAATTAATTATTTTAGATCATTAATTAGATTTGCCCAACAATTTAAATATCCTAGTGCAACCAGTGGAACTGGATTTGGATGATTTCTATTGGATTCTATAGACTAGTTGTGGAATTTCAGCCATCGAATCCTTAGAATTTTCGATACGCTTATGTAGGTTTTCACTGAATTCTTAGAATAAGATGGTTTGCCCCTTCAGAAACTCTTCATTCTAAGTGATTTGAAATATATTGAAAAATTTTCTTTGAATATTGTACTTGACATGTTTGTAAAATAGTTTTATATAGCTCAAATGTTTAGTTGAGAAGATTTTCTTTATGTAATTGAACAATTTTCCAATGAAACTTATTCGAGAATATTTCCAAGTATTGAATGCTTTCGAATCGGAACTGTGAACCTTATTTAGATTATCATCAGTTTATAACAACTCTCCTGACAAAAAAAAGAACTTGAACTTCTTACTGTAGAGAAATTTCAGTTGTTTCAGAAGGTCATCGTTTCCGTCAAGAGCTCTAAGACACCAGTGTTTTGAACTAACCAGTCGATAGTAACTTTTTGGGAAACATTCAGATTCATTTGTTTGTAATGTGCTCCTTCCAAAATAACAACATTGAAAATGGTTGGTATAAGTTAGCACAGTAAAACCATATTGATATTATAGAATAGGTAAAACGAAGTCATTTGAGACACAAGTTTAGACCATTAAATGCGTTAATTGTTAAAGGCGAAATTCATTCTTTTCTGATATTTCAGAGCGAAGCCACGTTCTTATATTAAAAGGTACGCTGAAAGTGAAAATATCTCGGTACTGATTAGGTAGTAGCTTAATATGTTTCGAAAGTATTTATAATTCATTACGACTTACATAATGAACATAGTTACGAGTCACAAGCGATTCGACCCTTCGGAATGCTCTGTCGCAAGTAGAGAGAAAATACCGGAGAACAAATCTCTGACAAATGTATTGATCCTTCGAATTTTCTTTCCACAATTTTATGCTGTGGTGAAAATCGAAGCTTTTCCAATTTTATTCTTGTGAAAGCTGTCATCACTTGATTTTATATAAGTGCATCTTTGATGATTCTTTTCTTTGTTATAATTGCGTGCGCAAGTATTCTATTACTAATCACGTGATTTTTGAACGATGAACAATATCTACGAAGAGAGATGCATATGTTTAATTGCAAACTTACTTGAAGATTTTCTCAGAAATAATGTATTTTTGTGAGTTTAGTTAAGCACGCGAATTCGTTTTTTCTCTTCCGAAACTTGTACTACATCTTTTATTAATTATTGATAAGCTTCTTATGAATCAAATACGAATGATTTTTCATATCATTCATGAAATATATAAAACTGTTCAAAGTTTTTTTTTCTCTAAGAAACTATTCATTCAATTAGTAATTTTCTTTATCGAATATTTCATCTCTATACAGGCAACTTAGGTATTCAATTAAATATATGGAACAGATGATAGGCGGTCGCTTACAACAGTTTTAGAAAGGCTTGACTTAATCGAATAAATTGTCTAATGTAAAGCACTATGTTTATTTTCATACCAATAGATCTGTTGAGATGTCTATAGATGAGATAATCACAATTATTCAGCGTTCAATTTCTTAGATGTTTGTCTCACTTGTATGCATTGATTCGATTAAAGAAAGAATATAAAAGAACTTCAAAGATCATATAGCCATCATTTATGTACGTTTCATTCTTTATTGTTATGACTAGACATTGTAATGCATATGTGAATTTTAACAGAATAATTAATAAACTATTATTTCTTTTTCTTCTTTTCTAGCATCCAACTGAAATGAACAGTTCTTATTCACCGTTTTCTACTCAGCTCTATGGTACGTTAATCTCATTGATTTTTCTCCCTAGTCAACACAAGCCAAGAGGCGTTTCCGGTCAATTGCTCTGTAGCTACTTCCTTAAAGGAAGTACGTATTGATGAAATAATATTTATAATAAAAGATGATGATAGATGTGACAGAATAAAAAATATATTATGTACGTACTTCGTTAACAGGCAAACATTACATTCTAAGATAAATCCTATGTTGCCAGACCAGACGGATCAAATGAACGTATAGAATCATTCTAGTTAGTAGCGATGAGAAAATGCCGATTAGATATTTAACGAAAATCCTAAATTTAACTATTAAATCAGAGTAGGAAATTCATTATTCGGTGAGAGGATAAATTGTGTAATCGGATGAAATAGTGTTACAATCGATTGCATCATTATTATTGTTCATCTTAATAGATTGGCATTGTTAGAAAAAAAAATTTGTCCTTGTAAGCGTAACTATTCTCTAGTAAAAAAAGGTCATCTTAGTAATATGATTCTTTAATTTCCGTTTGCCAACTAACATAATATAAAAGTAAGTCTACAAGAATGTAAACGAGGATGACGCATAGATGGATCAGTAGTCACGCATCGCATTCAGTTTACTTCAAATCTATGACAATCATCTATCTTGTGACAGATAGTATTATTTCAAATCTTTGTCATGATCATTGCATTATCTCTGGTTGAACCGTGCTTATTCATTCGTACAATGCCAGTCGTTTTATCTTACATAACTACTTCTGTATTCATTTTTGTGTTCTCTTCAATGAGTACTAGTATATATATATAGAGAGAGAGTACAACTGTTTCCGTCGGAGTCAGATGTGTGAACAGACATCGTTGGCTTCTTCTTCTTGTTGCGCTTCTTTTCCTTTTGTCTGTCTTAATTATCAATCAGAAAATGCGTGTATAAGAGAGAAAGCAGCATTATTTATATGTTAACTCTCATACTAGAGCACAGAAATAAGATCAACACTAGCTAAGCATTTTTTTGTTTGATATTAATAAGTGTGTGAAAGTCAGAAGAATAGATTGTAGTGCATCATTTTCTATTTCATGTTTATTATATTATTGTCTTGTAGAAGAAGAAGATTCAGCTGAACTGGATGCAATTATGTCTGAATTACAAGATTTTAAAGTCGAATTGGAAGAAAATTCAAAATCTTCATTATGTCAACAACCATTATCAATTCCAAAATATAATAAAATAGAAAAATCAACCATGAACCACTGCCCATCAATTTCACCTGCAAAATATTCTTCTTCACTGTCAACAAATGGTTGTGTTTATGAACTTCGTACACTTGAAGATCAACTTGAAGCTGCTTTAGCTAGTTTATCCTTGACAATTAATAATTGCGCAACGAATCATCTCGATTCTCAACAACCAATTTCATCTGATTCAAGTGCTTGTTCAAGTGGGGTTGGTGATGAAATTGGCAACGAATCATTTCATTTATATAATCTATCGAATACAAATCATCACGCTGTATCGTTTGCATCCAAACTTACTACAAATACAGATGATTGCGATTCAGCATTTAGTGATTGTGGATCAAATGATAAAATTACCTTAGCCAATCATGACGAATCAGTAAGAATCTCTTCACAATAAATTATCTTTCTCGTCGACACTATTATGACTGATCAGAGACATTTACAGGTTGCCTCTGAAAACATATGTCATTATTATTAAATACTATAAATTAGTCAGCGATGTACGCGTTGGCAATAAACGAAGAAAATCTCACCAGGGAGTCTATCCAACTGTCGAGTGCTATCTAATTTAATGCGATGGATACCGAGTATATTTCAATGATAGAAAGTGTAGTTTTAAAGTATCTCAAGTAATATTCTACTAATGAAGAGTTATGCTCATCCTATTGAAATTTTTCATAACTATCAAATTATATCTATGCAGAAAAAAGTCTTACTTAAGACAACATATTTTATTGACGCTGTCTCAGCATATGCCTCGCCAATAGGAAAAATATTCATGAAAGGGTCAGACTTATTCATCAATAAACTAAGCATCTGATAGATCCGAAATCTTTATTCATGCCATAATTATCTATTATATCTAGCAATAATGCTAAGTCGAATAGCATCCGGCAGTCGGATATTCATTTTAGTTCAATGATAAAATACGAAATATTCTCGGCCGATTTATCTTTTTTTTTTATTCATAAATTCTAGTCAGTAGACTTTGTGAAAAGCATATGTCTACATTGTTTTCTTTTTAGGTGACCTACCGTTCAATGGTTCCAACAACAGATCTAATAATCGAGACACCATTGACTATTCTAGATCATGGTGATTCATTATTATCTCATGCTCGGCTTCCATCAAAAATACTTGTTCGTACATATAATGATGATGATTCAACAAAAAGTATATTCATTGATGATTCAATGTTAATACGTGATGTTCTATTCGCACTTGTTCATAAAAATCATCGAGAACCCGATATTAATTATGCTCTTGTTGAAGTCTTACCTGATCTTCATATGGGTAAAACAAATTAGAAAAGAGAGAAGCATGCCATTAAAAAACAAATTCTTGTTTCCTTTATTTTTTAAATTTAGAACGTATATTTGAAGATCATCAAAAATTAACTGAAGCCATTCTTATGTGGCCAACTGTTTCTTCGAATCGACTTAGTTTTACTAAACGTTTTGACAAATATAATTTTTTTCGAACGATAGATTCAAATGGCGACTTAACACATACGCCTGATATCGAAGGAAATATTTATTTAAAAGAAAAATCTCGTAAATCATGGAAGAAACATTTTTGTGTACTTCGTCCATCAGGTCTTTATTTTATACCAAAAGGCAAGAGCAAAGTAAATAGCATTTTATTTCTCAAGAATCAATATGAATAATCTATTTTTTTGAAATTAAAGAAAGATCTTGTTTGCGTGGCAAAATTCGAAAATATTGAGTTATTTTTTGGTCTTGATTGGCAAATGAAATTTAAATCGCCAAGTGACTTTTGTTTCGCACTAAAGGTTTGTATGCTTTTTCTCTTGAATATGACAATTGTTCATAGGAAATTATTTTCCTAGCATCCATTAATACAAAAGAAAAGCTCGAAATACATCAAATATATGTGTGTCGATACGAAAATTGAATTCGATCGTTGGATTATGAATATTCGAATAGCTAAAGTAACTCTTTATATAGTTTTCATCGGAATAATAAGATTCATTTTCTTTTCAGTTTGGACAACAATTAAAAACTAATTATTTACTCATGGATAAAGCGATGAATATTTATCGTTCGTCAGGTGATACATTTATTTTAGTTTTGAAAGAAAAATAAATGTGGAAACTTCGGATTTCATCCAAGAGTTATGTGTACTGCAAAAAGTACATGCGACATCTGAGTCATTCTAGAATGTCTAAACACCAAAATTATCATGAGAAACTAGGCACTTTGGTTTCTGGATGTAGTTTTTTGTGCATTTTGAGGCCGTTTTTCGGCGATGTTTTGTTTGAAAGCTACGATTTAGTTCAAAACTAGTATGAGATTCGGAATCAGCGTTAAAAACTGAGTCGATCTATATATGTTGTGGATAATTCTGAGAAAAACATTTTTTTTGAAAAAATCCCTGTACTTCCCCTCAGGGATGATCTGATCAAAAATGACAATTTTTTCGATAATTCAACCATTTCTTGACGGATCCTTCTCATCTTCGAACTCGACCTAAATATTGATGAGACAAATCTGTGCACAAAATTTCAGCTCAATCGAATGTAATTATGAAGAATTATCGAATAAGCGGCCGGACACACTGACTGATTTTAGTAGTGTACTCACTTTTTGAGTACACAAAAAAACACATGCAAGACATTTATTTTTTGTTTTTCGCTCCAAAGCCTGTGAAAGATCTAATTCCATGTTTATAAAATTTAAACATTTTTTCTAAAGAATTAACTTACAAAACAGAAGAATATTTTTTAAGGCCGTCTCACTACTGTTTTTACTACTCGTTCTGAAACACCCATTGAACAGCAGCAACAAGAGAAAGATGATTCATTTAAGAATGATCGTCGAACATCGATTTTGCATAGTCAATACTATGAAGTTCTTTCAAATACATCCAGTAAGATACTGTTCATTTTTACAAATTTCAATTCTTTTTTTTTCCTTTCGATTTCATCCAGCTAATAATAATAATAATAATAATAATAATAGCACCAATAATGATCACGATGAAAATAATGAAAATTCTCCGATTAAATCAGCTAGTTATATGGATGAATTACGTCAAAGACTTGAACGTGTTCTCAATGATACACCACAACCGTCTTCAACTTCACACAATTCTATTCAGTCAGTATCGAATACGAGGGAAACTGTTCATCGGCCAGCATTAATTCCTCCACCGAAATTAAAACAAATGAATTCACAATGTTTAACTTCGACTGAAAATTTACATAAAATAAATAATCCAATAAAACCTCCCATAACAACTGGTTCTACACCATTACCAAGAAAACAAACACAATTATTTGCAAGTTTATCTTATCGTACCATGAATACAAATACTCGTCAGCATCAACAACAAATGAGTAAAAGCTTTATTATATCGTCAAAACGAGAAGGTATCTTTTTTTATAAATGTCATCAGCTTATGATTAAAAACGCTCTCTTCTTTATCGATATAGATGATAGAAGTACTGGTTCATTATCAACAACATCGAAATCTGATTCACTGAATTTAGAAAGTACAGATTTATCTATTCCGTCATCATCTTTTCTTGCAACTCTTAAGAATACGAACAAAATAACAAATCTATTTAAGCCCAAAGCAACCATTAACCCTGATATAAATGCAACTCGTTCGAAACAATTACCACCATTGAAAAAACCGATCATTGCATCTCAGACAAATATTCAGTCACGATCTCCAGCCCTTACCAAAACTGGACTTTCTCCAATGTCGCATAAACTGTCAACTTCTATAACACAAATGCCTAAACAAAATAGACTCATAAATTCATCAGTATCGATTACTTCGTTTAATAATAACAAAACCACAACAAACGCTGTTAATAACAGCAAGGCCGTCCCGCCAATCCCACCGCGTAAATCAAGTATTCCACGTCCAGGTTTGAAACCTCAACCACCGCAACGAAATTCATCATCAAATCTTCTTCGTACACCACATGTTAGTCATTTATGAATGATGAATAATTCAAGTCTACTGACTTGATTGCCCCCGTGAAAACAGTAGTTTTTAATCTGACGCATAATGAAAAATAAACGTCGCACAGATTTTGACATGTAGTGAGATCATTTTAATTGTTTTTACATTTCATATTGAATTATTATTACTATTATTCGATTTTCTTTTTGTTTTGTTTTGTTTCACAATTATATTTCATTACATATAATTGTCCCTGTACTTTTTACATACATTTCTTTAAATATATATATATGTTGTGGTCAAAATTCAAATCTAGTCTAATTTCAAATTTGCCCGGGCAAAATTCAAATTACAATTTTTTTAGTCAAAATCGAAATTACAATTTTGACTGGGATTCTGTCTGGACAAAATTCTAATTTGAATTTTGACCACAACATATATATATATATATATTGACCTTCAGTTTGTTGTTGTAAAATTAATTAATACGAAAGAACAGATATTATATATGGTTATTAAAACAAAAAGATCTTTTTCTCTTTAATTCAAAGAATTTAACGATCGATGATAAATATGACAATCATTGATATAATACTGATAATCCTAACATTACATGAATAAAATTATTCGACAGTATTAATGCATGTATCGATTTTTAAAGTGTTTTTATTCATATGTATACGAAATATCAACTACTGAAAGTAATTATTACTTATGGAAACCTAGAATATGCCCAATAATAACTAATATAAGTATTGATTTACATTATAATATGATACGAGAGTTAATCACACACGTATAGTGATATATAAAATGAAAATTTGACAATCTTATGAATAAAATAAAATTCTTTAATGATGAAAACAGAAAGATTTTTAATTAAAACATCTATTTTCTAACGTTGCATATATAAATTTTAAAATGTAATCAGGATTACAGATCAGTTACATGTTGTATTTACACCGAACGAGAAAAAAATGTTAGTGAAGCTCGCCTTAAAGGTATACTTAAGTAAATAAGTATTGGACTGTGATGATGAAAGTATAAGTGAGTACACAAATTGAAGGATAAGAAGAAGAAAAAAACCCGCCTATGTAATAAAACTGAGCTTTGATTTTTCTGTAAATATGTTTAATACACTGTCTAAATCTTGAGTACGTAGGTGTATTTATGCAAATTTAATCAGCGTTATTAATTTTTTTCTCGACTGCCATGGGACGATTTTCATAATTATTATATTGATCATAAGATTTTATTTTTCTTCTACCTAAATCAAACAGCTGTTTGTAAATATAAGACGTTTCAAATTAATGCTTTATTGAAGTAGTCTCATAAGACAATGTTATTTTTACCAGATTTTTGCTTATCCTATTTTTACTATTTTTTTTGTAACCATAATTCTTCACTATAATTTAGAAATAAATTTTTATATTTCTTTTTTGTTTTCTCTAGGTATATAAATTCGCCATGCTTCTTATATAATGATCATCTAATATCATGACGTGTTGAAAATATGGAAAAAGAAAATATGCATGCAATTATTTTTCATTAATATGATATTATATTTCGTTTTGTTATGAAAGTTCTTATTTTGTTTTTATATATACGTATATATTATGTTATTGGATATTTTACGATTAAATGTCACCATTGTCGATCAATAATTTGAATAGGTAAGCGTTTCAAATGCAAGCATTCGTAGGAAATATCATAATGAAAACAGTTCTGTTTATAAAATCATTTGAGCGTCTTTTATTGTCTTCATATTTTGATAATGACTAGTATAACAAGCTACTAAATACTTATGAAATACTCATTACAGATTATTTAGTTATATGATCTTCTATAAACCTTCGCAACACTATATACGAATAACAAAGTGAAGTACGAAATATGATTATGAAAACAACAACAACAATAATAATCCTATTTCTTAATTCACTTCTAATTCATATAATGAACTTGAAACACTTGATCATAATAAATGTTCTATAAAGAACATGATAATAATGTGAAATGAAACATGTTTGCACTTGTAATGTTTTGCTAGGGACATCTATTGACCAACATAGTTCGTTTCAAATTTCATTTTTTTTTCTTTGGACGTCAAAAAAATGAAGGTAAGCGTGTACCCAGAAGGTGATTAAGAGAATCTCAATCCTTTATCTTGAAAGAGTTTTAGTTCTATTTAAAAAGGAGTTAGAACATTCTTCTAGAAGCATTGCGAAACGCCGTTTTCTGTGCTTTTTCAGATTAGACACAAGTACAGCGGCGTAAGTGCCGCTGATCCTCTACTGAAAGCATAGAATATTTTAAAAGTACTATAGCCAGGTCAGTTCCAGAGTCTTACACTTTCACCTATTGACCTCTCTACTGGATAATTATTAATCAAAAACGTGGTTCAAAAAACCCAGTTATGATCATGCTCGCGGAACAACTACGCTTTAGCTTTCTTCGTGCTACAACCTAGCCGGTTATATTAAAAGACAATTTTCACCAGCTACGTCCTTACTCGACCAAGAGTCCCAACTAAACACACCTTATTGATATAGCATTATTCAATTGGTTTCTGTGGTCCGAAAGTTGATTTTCACCAATACTATGTTCAACGGCTAGTCGTTCCTCGGCGTCCCTCCAGGGTGCCACTCACGGCTAGCCGCCACCATTGTTTGTTACACTGAGCGAAAAAAAACAGCACTCAAAATGTCAATAAGCTAATCGTAGATTCGGATTCCCCGACGAGAGCTGGACAAATCAAGTCAAAAATGACTTGATTTGTGACTTGAACAATCTCTGAGTTGTCCACCACTGTTCCCGACCACAATTACCATCGATCCACCCTTATAAAAAAAGCAAAAAGTAAAAAGCAAGTTTTCAAAAACCTAATCACGGATTCGAGTTCCTCAACCCCGACTACCTTTGCTCAAACTTTATAAAAAATTATTTTTTTTGTAAAAAATGTCTCTCCCTCCTCAAAAAATTCTAACCTAAAAATCTCAAAAAAAACTAATCACAGATTCGAGTTCCTCGACCCCGACTACCTTTGGTCAAACTTGAGAAGGACGTTACTTGAAAGAGGTCAAAAAAGCATTTTTCTATTCTTTGCGAACGAACGCATTTAACTCATTTTTCGTCACATACCCTCCTTTCAGTAGAGGGAATATTTTTACTGAAAAGAATCGACAATTGACTTTTCTGTACAGATGTTATAGAAAGACTTGCACATCTAACATTCTGCAACGTTTTACTCGTTAGACAATTAGAAATCAGATGTTAATTATTAGAATGAAAAACAAAATATTAGATAATAACTAATAGTCCTATGTCAAATAGACTAGTTGTTCGATGCTTACTTGCTTGAAAGATAGAAAAAAATTATATCTACTAATCATCTCAATTGGTCATTACAGTATTTTGAATAAATCATGAATTAAAATTCCAAGACAAATATTCATTGTTGATTTTCAAATCAAAAACGTTTTTCTGACAGTTTACATACGCCGTGTCTTTAAAAGTGTTATTCGTTACTATCGTATAGCTATATGGTTTCTTTTTCTTTTGTTAAAATAGTAGTTTTTTTGTTGGCTAACCTCGATAGAGAGAAGTATACTTAAATTTATATTTATCTTATGATGCTAATGACTTTCGAAAAAACAAGAATGATTTTTGAATCTAAAAAGAAAAACAATTGTATTCAACATTTTGTTTGACAACACTCAAAACACAGTCAACAAGATAATCACTATTGAAGAATTATTTCTCAACAACATGAACTCAATATTTGCAAACTGAAAAATTTTCTAGTGTTTTTATTACCAAACAGAGTACAATCATACTCGAATATTACCAACTGTAGATAATAACACAGTAAGTGTACATAATCAATAATCCTATTCATTCGACAGCTTTCATGAAACGATGCATTACTCTCTAAGAATATCCTAAAGCAATTATAACTCTTCATGATCGACTGATATTTATTATATGCCGATGTGAAAGAAGTTTGTTTACACTATTTGTTGTGTGTGTGTGTGTCACAGAAACAGATAATAGGCATCATTTCTCTTCAATGCTATATAATGATAAACGATTATTGTATTTGTTGTCGGCATTTCAACTAGTTTTGCGTACTTTTTAGAAGGAAGCTTAGTGTCTTCATGAGTATGTTATGGCCAAGTCTGTTGGTAAAATAGCAAAATTCGACAATGTGATTGTTACTTCTACATTGAAATCTACGTCAAATATTGTTAATCAGGTTTGTATTTTTTTACATACACTTGTACTTTTATTGGTAAATTACAGCTAAGATACTCTTTTCAATGTAGAAAATTGGGCGTTCCTCTCGGTTACTTGTCTATAATTTGAAATTTTCTTTGTCAATCATTTCAGCCGTCGTTTTAACCTATGCTTGAAATGAATTTCGTTTTCCGATTACAAGAAAGACATCCTGAATGATCATTATCTTAGAAAGATATGAAAAAAAAAATCAAGTACTGCTTATAATGTACATATCAATGGATGTTGCTGTTGTTGATACACTTACAGCTACTTCAACTTTTTCTCACCAATTTTTGAAATCTTGATGAATAATTTCTTCTATGATGACAATGAACTATTATAGATGTAATATCATACTTGTATGCAAGGTAGAAAACATTTGCTTTATTCAGCATAATGATCTTGTTATGTGCTACAATGAAGAGTAGGAAACATGCAGACACGTAATTTGATGATAAACGAGATTCGAAATGTTGAATGATCTTGTATTTATTAGTATAAAATAGTTTCGATTATTTCATGTAAACTGACTGAATTCTTAGAGTCTACTTTCGTTTTTGAACAAATTATATTTTACTATAGCTACAATCCAACTATAGAACATTTTAACCTATTTCCCATAGATAAACGCTGTTGAAGGAATATATTTTTTTCTTTCTCTAATCGTTTTCAATTGAAATAGCTATTATGCTTATTATTTCATTCTTTTGTCCACCAACGAGCTTAGGAATACGCGTGTGTTTGAATGAATTGGAAGTAAATTTTTTTTAGAAAGTGTGATTTTTTCGAATTCTTTCTTTTGCTTTTTCTCCTGTATTGTATTGATCAACATACATATTATTATGTTCTCATTCATATTTTTTTCGCTTTATTCGCCTATGAATAATTTGACAAGCCATCATGCCGTGTTGTATTATATGCTACGAATGAATACGACCACCCATCTATGGTTATTATCTATCAGCACATTCCATTTAACCTATTCAGATTATAAAACTTGGTCTCTATAAAATATTATTATAAGCGATTATTTTCTTTTCTCTACTAAATTATCTTTGGTTTTAACTTTCTCAGTTTTTCAAGAAGAAAAAACCTTTTCATGACTATTTTAAGAATTTTTGAAAAATTCAGATACTTATTCGGATTTTTTGGTCATACGCGACAAAATAAACCTAGATGGTTATCTGATACAAAAGATTTTTATGTTTTTTGTAATCATCAAAATATGTCATACTGTTCAGCTCCATCGCAGAACGTGTTTTTTGTAAGTTTCGTATTTATTCTTCTTCCTTTTCTTACACATATGCACATATGCAATGATGTTTAATAGAATTCAGTTCTCTGGCATTCATTCATTCATTAAATATATATCAATAATTGGGTTAAGAGGCAAAAAGGAAAGGATTTTATATTTTCAAACTTGCTGCTTTCCATAATTATTCTAGTAATATGTTCTAAGATTTCCATCAATAATTATTCAAGCATTTATTCTACTCTTTGATTAAAATATTTAAACCGCGTGATCATTTTTTTTTCGTTTTGTAAAGAAAAATATAAGTCATTGATAATTTCAATCAATTAAGTTAAGGGTAAAATTATACTGGCAAACGATTTATAAATGATCGCTTCACTTCGATAACATTTGACAAGACGTACATTTGCTATTAGTAACAATAATAATAATAAATGCGCTTTTTTCTGTTCTTCTACTAATTCTAATGAGTAAGGTTAGTATAAAGATTTAATCTTATAGATGAAAATATTTTCCGTTGTTTTTATGTGTTCTTGTAATTTCATATTTTATTTTGTTAGAAGATTAGTTCTTTTATTTTTTTTTTCAATATAATGACCGATTTTTCTACAAAAACATTTACTATTCTTAGCAAACAACGGCATGACCATTTAGTCTTATGAATAGACATATAGAAACTTGAGTAGTTATGTCCATGTCAATTAGAATTAAAAGGAAAAATGCTTAAAGTTCGAAAGAATTAAGAGTACTTTTATAATAGTAATAGTAAATAATGAGTGGCACATAAAGAATTAGTCTGTTGGAATTTTTTCTCTTTCTTGAACTTTATCCGACTGATATTTGTTACTAGATGATTCCTTGATCCATACTCTTCGAAAAATCGATTAAAAGCTTTGTTGCAGAATCTAAAAGTTGCAGCATAACATAATAAACTATGAAAAGTATCAAAATCAACAAAAAACTAAACATATTTTATCCAAAATACCTATATTCTCTTTCACAAGAGATTTTATTCGTTTCATTGCCTTGAAACAAAATAATGTTGTTTTGTTTTTTAAATTCTTATCGATCCAACTATAACACAACTGTATGTTGTTTATCAGAATAAAGAGAAAAATAATCTGTATGCATCAAGTGTAAATAGGCTTTGATTCCTTTATCAGTGGAGCTGAGAAATTGACAAATAAAAAGTGAAAATTTTCATACGTTTAATACTAATTGCAATTTTTAAAGCTACGAAGGGAAAATAGAATTGTACAATGGATAATTCTATTGGGCTCATTTACAAGCGTTTAGAAAAAAATCCTTCAAAAATCAATTTGTTAACTTATCCGGTCTTTTTCTGAATTTCTCATAGTATACTACATCCTAAGACTTTTGTGTAAAACTTTTGAACACATTGTTTTCTATACACAGCCAAGCAAAGAATTTTTTAGTAAAAATGATAGTCCGATTAAATTCAAACGCGAGAAAACATTTTGAAGAAATTAGTGAAGGAATTCTTTTAAGTTTTACAAACTTTCGTTCACTGATTACATTTTTTTTTCTGACCCATAAAGATAATTATCTGACGGAGTTTAGTGCTGTTTGAGAACAATTATGATTTTCTCTGATAAGTTTGATATGAAAATCAATACTTTAGACTGACCTAGCTTTTTTATACTGAAAAAAAAAATTACATATTGATGATGTTTATGGATTATATTATGTATCGCCAAGTAGGTGCGCCATATCGCACCTGTATTTGATTGTATTAATTCATCGATCAACACCATCATTATGTCATTTCGTAGAATAAAACATGGTAAACCAGATCGACCAGCATCATTGATTTTTGTATTGAGTGTACAGAAGAAAAATTGTCGTTATTGCCCCAACATGATTATTCCGATTTCTAGAAAAATTTGTCACATTAACTGAAAGAATAAATACATTCCGATGTGTTAGATTTCATGCTTTATTTTGTCTAAGATAATGAAAATAGGATCTAAGAGATGGCAGACTTACAATCGTATTCGGAAGTATTTTCAAAAACAGAAAAGTAATTTGTTTTTGTTTGACTTGTTTGTTAAGGACTCAATAAATACTTTTCCATTGGCATCATCAAAAAAGAAGAACATACGTAATTCTCTCCCAGTTCCAGTCAATAATCGTATTACGGGTAATATTCGAGGTCCAACATGGTGGTTATCATTGATGCTATTACTTATATCTGTTGCTGTTGGTTTTCAACTCGGTCTTGTTTTTCTTTGTAATGTTAAACGATGTATAACGGATGATTTATCTTCAGAACAAAATGGTGATGGCTTCGGCGGTGGTGGTCGAAGTAATCTATCATTTGTTTCATCGATTAATTTACCTCGTGTATCACAAAAGAAACAATTGATTCTGGTTGCTATAATGACAAGCAAAGATTTTCTAACAACACGTGCACCAACAGTGATGCGTACATGGGCAAGAAATGTGCCTGGACAAGTTATATTTTTTTCAAGTGAAGGTTCAACTACAAATGATTCAAATATTAATCTTGTTAGTTTACCATCAGTGACAGATACATATCCACCGCAGAAAAAATCGTTTCTTATGATGAAATATATTTATGATCATTATTTAAATAAATTCGAATGGTTCATGCGTGTTGATGACGATGTTTATATAAGAACAGATAATTTAGAAAGATTACTTCGTTCCATTGATAATCGTAAGATTCTGTTTTTTTTTCTTTCGAACAATTAGTGAAAGAAAAAGTATTCGTCTGTGTTTCATTTTCGTTTAGGCAAACCATACTACATCGGGCAGCCAGGTATGGGAACAAAGGAAGAATTTGGTAAACTAGCTTTAGGTGAAAATGAAAATTTTTGTATGGGTGGACCTGGTATAATATTGTCTCGTGAAACTTTAGCTCGATTTACTCCAAATATTAAAAAATGTTTGAAAAACTTTTATACTTCACATGAAGATGTTGAACTTGGCCGATGTGTACATAAATATGCAAATACATCATGTACATGGTCGTATGAAATGCAACATATTCTATATAATCATCCAAATAAAACGGAAGGTTACAAAGCACGAAATTTAGTATCAACAGATATTTTACGTGCTGTTAGTCTTCATTCTATAAAAGATATACGTGTATTTACACGTGTTCATAATTTCGCTCTACAACGACGAATTATTGAACTTGAACAACGTAATATGTTATTACGTCGACAGACAAAAATTTATGATCAAATTCTTAATATAGAAAATCAAATAAAACTTCAAATAAAAAAACTTTTTCAATTAATACAAAGAACTAAAACCGATCGAATGCAAAAACAATTGAAACTACTATATAAACAATTAAATATGCCTGATCGGCATATTGCCGAACAAATTATGGCATTGTACAATAATTCATATCGATTATTTAAAATTGACAATGATCAACAATTGACTTCAGGTATGCACTCATATAATAATTTATATAAGCGAATTTTATTGAACATACTAGATCGTCTGCTATGGAATGCTTTACAAGCATATTTAAATCAAACGCTTCCATCATTAAACGATTTAACTTTTTCTTTTCTATTCGATTTACTTCATTCAATAACCAACAATCATACTCATACGAAAACATTTGTCAAAGAAAAAACTACTCCTGGCATTTATACATTATTTACTGCTAGTCAATATTCAGCTAATACTGAGTTACCTGTTCGATCGATTGAACCAGCGTATAAACAATGTTTTGATGAAGTCGTTCGAACATATATGGAGGAAGTTAATAAAATTTCAAGAAACATGGGTCGATTTTTGGAATATAAAAAGACTTTGTACGGTTATTATAAATATGAACCGAGACATGGCATTAGTTATATTCTAGATTTATATCTTATCTATCGAAAATATATGGGTAGAAAAATGTCGGTAAGTTACTTTGAATACAATTGTTTCCTATCGGATTCAAGCTAGTTAACAGTTGGAAGAGATACTTTCATAGTGGTTGAATGATTGAAAATATTTTTATTTGATATTCAAAACAAATATATATATATATATATGAGAAAACATTTTCTATGGCAATAAAATATACTTACCTATTCGATGGTTTAACTTATTTTCAATGCATTTAATTAATTCATCATATTGATCAATATTATCATGTATAAATAAATTTCCACGACAAGAAAAAGAAAAAAAATTCTTTTAGGAAAATAATTTCACTTCATCATTTTAAAAAAAATCTAAGCTCAAATCAAATAATTTCTTCATTCAAGATCAAACTAGTTTTTATTTCTATACTTTTTTTAAATACATTAGATATTTATAAGAAATAAAAATATATTCCAACGTCGAGATTTCTTTAATTTACACAAGTCTAATTAGACTATAGTACACTCGTGTAAATAGACATTTTTCTGTTCGCCTAAAACTACACTCTCAAATTAAGAGCTACCATTGATTATTGTTTCTTCAACTTCTTGCATAAAATAATTCTCTTCTCAGGTACCCGTGCGGAAACGTGTTTATGTTGTGCAAAGATTTCGTCCCCTATATTTTCGTGAGCTTCCCTCTTCATATTCAAGTGCAATATTATATCCTGTTGAGGCTGACTCTTCTGATATCGTGAATTCTAATTCGCCGGTGATCACAAATACGAATACAACTGTAATTTTATCTTCTCCACCTGTTCCTATTAATATGATTGTACCTGTTAGTGGGCGTCTTGCTACTCTTCGACGATTGTTAACAAATTTTGATCATATCGTAATGCGTTCTAATGATCCCGGTCTTCTTAGTGTACATCTCTATGTAATCTTAATGGAAACAGCAGAAGATAGTGGTGAACGTATGTCAACATTGGCAGATTTTATAAAAAGATTTGTTCGAAAATATCAATCATCACGTATTCATTTAGTTGAAGTTGAAAATGGAAATTTCACACGCGGTTACGCACGTTCATATGGTGCATCTCGTTTCAATGATACAGATCTTCTATTTTTTATTGATCTTGATATGGTTTTTACGCGTGATTTATTTCCTCGCATACGTCATCATACAATTTTTAATAAACAAGTCTATTTCCCCATTATATTTAGTCAATATGATCCAAATTATTGGGAATCAGCACAAGTCTTATTAAATTCCTCTTCATTTAATCTTCGCGATGATATTGGTTACTGGCGACAATATGGCTTTGGTATGTTGGGTATATATAAAGGTGATTTAGGACAAATTGGTAATTGGAATGTTGAAATAAGCGGATGGGGAAAAGAAGATGTAGAAATTTACGATAAATTAGTACAATGCCCAACTTTAAATGTCTTTCGAACAATCGATAATAGTTTAGTGCATATATTTCATACAAAAGAATGTTCACCAACATTACGTGATGATCAAATGAATATGTGCAAAGGAACTAAATCGATTACATTGGGATCACAACGCATACTTGTACGATATGTTCAAAAACTGATTCAGCTCAATAAAATCTGATAATTATATTGTTTTTTTTTTATCAGCTAAAATATAATGAATAAGTTAATACAAAAAAAAAAACTCGATGAAAAAAAATAAAAGTTATAATCGTCATTATCATGATATATTTGCATTTCAATTGAATCAATACGATCCGAATCGGTAGTTGTCAAAATTCAATAAGTTTGTGATGATCTAATATTTAAAAGAGCTAAGCTAAAATGAATAGTAAAATGAAATTTAAAAAAATAAGAAGTATTATTGCAAGACATTTACTGTCAAGAAGAAGAAGAGACACTTGAGAAACCAATACTCAAAGTAAGTTGAAGAAATTCAATCACATTTTTACAATTTTAATGACTACTTCAAATTTTAAGTATTCGGTAATCGTATGGCTTTTATTTTAGAAAAATCCTCATTTTTTTTTCATCGACTTAAATTTCAGTGCAAATTATTTCGAAAATAATTTTATGTCGCAATAGAATGCAAAATATAAGTGATAAACATTTTCAAGTTTATTGGTTGGGCTTCTGTTGTTTCTCGCTTACATACTGCTGAATAAAATGTACAAGTATTCTGAAATGATTAACAACAATGATTTTATTGAGGAAGATATTTGTAAGAGAAGCATGACCTCAAGAATATTTTCTAGGTCGCAATTTCTATAAGAGAACACGATTATAATATTCGCATTATTGAACGAGTATAATGGTCTGCAATGTCCTTTGCACTGAAAGCATTTTCTCTATACTTGTACAACACTTCATTTGTAATTAACAATTATTTTTTGAAACCTAGTCCGTAAAAGAATTGCGTCCGGGACATCTGTTCTTCTCTTTCTAGAAGAATAGTGGTGACCTATGATGACATAACTGTGCAGGCCACTTTTTTTCTTGCCGCCGTTCTTTCAATGTTACTCTGTAATTTGCTCGCAAGTAAAAATTCATAATACAATTGATTCAAATGTATCAAAAGAGAATGGTTTGTGTTTAGTAAGCGAGAGAAAAGAAGCAAAAAAGAAAAGAGAACGAAAGATTTCTCTATACTTTTCATCTGTGAACATCCCTATGGCAAAGAACAGAAGTAAATTTCAGACTGAATTGAACTCATCTATTCATTTGCGTACGTTCACAAATAAAAATGATTCACAAGATAAGTTTATTTTTCCTTATTGTTACGTTTTTTCCAGCAATAAGTACACTACCTCAATATCTTTATAATTATCAAACGAATTTTCTAAAAAACAGCGGTCCTCCCTATCAAGGACAACTAATTGGATTGAACAGTGTAAATCTTGGCAATGCCTATCAAGGTGACTATACATTTAATAGAACAATACGAATTGTAATTGATTTGTTTTTGTTTTTTGATTTCATTTCATTCGTATGTCTAGGAGTTGGAGTGGGTTCGAATTATAATTCATTTATACCGCTTCAAAATCGTCCAAATAGTGGTGCTATTTTACCAATAACTTANCAACAACAACAACAACAGCTACCGAACAAGAACTATTTTTACAACAGCAACAACAATGCTTGGCAAAAATTAAATGCAAATAATCCTTATAATAAACCTGGCAATCGTTATTCACCAGGCAGTCAAGGATGGTATGCAACTGGTGGAAACTATTTGAAAAACAATGAACAATCTATTGCAACCTATCCGTCACTTTTGATGATAAGTATTTTGATTCTAGCTTTTTGTAAATAATGCAATCGATTGAATGTTGTTTGATTAGTTTATCTTTTTTTATAATATCCAACCGAGTAAAACTATTAAATAAATTAGGCTTTTAAAAATCTAAAATAGGGTATTAGCCAAATTAATTTTTATGCCAATTTGTCATTCTAAATGCCGTATTTTCTTCTGTATATTTTCGTAATGACGACATTATGACTCAAAAAATTGTGCAACTGTTTCTGTTTACAACGGTGAAAAGAATCATTAGATGGATTGGCTAGATTATTTTACACCAGTGAATTTTACATCAACAAAATTAATAGATGATAATGATAATGTACCTGATGGAAGTTGTCATCTTATACGAGATGATCGCAGTGATGAAAAAGTTAGTAAAGCCTATTGGGCATGGAATATAAGTCAACAAATGACAAAAGAATATTACACTGAATTAGGTCGTACATTTCAAGTTGATTTATCTAATCAACGCTTCTTTGTCGTACATGAACCTTGCATAGATAAGATAGAAAAAAAGCCTATGGCTTTGCTAATTTTTTATCACGGACTTAATTCATGTGCTTGGTATTGTGCACTTGTGCGAACTGGTTGGTTACAACTATCAATGAAATATAGATTTTTAGTCGTTTTTGGTCAAGGACAAGGTACTTTCAATGAACATGGACCTCAACGTAATAAATATGGTCATCTTGGTTTTGGTGATTTATATTGGGAAATAGAGCAGCCCAAAGACGATATTGATTATCTTGACTATTTATTAAATTACATGAAGAATAAATACAGTGACCAGTTGGATATAAATCGTATCTATTTTATGGGTTATTCCAATGGAGGCTTATTTAGTTCAAATGTTGCTGTACACTATGGTGGAGAAACATTTGCTGCTCTTTGTAATCATTGTGGTGGTTTTGGTGGTCAATATAATGAGGATAAAATGTTACAACCTCGAAATATTATTACTCCATTACCGATTTATATACTAACAGGTTCTAAAGATCCTTATAAAGAAAGTTGTCTGAAAGCAAAGAGTCTATTTGAAATGGCACATTGTCCAGTAACCATTGACATATTAGAAAATAGAGCACATTTCTATTATAGTGACAAAGAAGAATTCATTTGGACTGAATTCTTTCTTAAAAATGAACGCTCTAAAAGTACCCTCAACTAATTGAATTCATATTTTCTATGATGAAGCAAGCTGAATGATATTCCTGAATCAAGAATTACGAAATAAATTTTCTTTAAACCAGATAACAATTTCTTTATGAAATTCAGTATCTACAGGAATCTGAACAAAAGACATGAAAATCTAGTAGAATAAAGTATCTTTCAGTTCACTTGTTGATTGTTTCAACTTCAGAGCTTTCTGTGCATTCTCTAGTCAGAATAATAATAATAATAGAATTGTATTCACATGCATCTAAGACTAATTTGTTACTTTTGACGATCAATATGAATTTAAATTTTTAATTCGTAGAAATATCGAGACTAGAACTGTTTTTTTTTTAAATCAAAATCAACAAATTGCACAATAATAAGTAAAAACTATCGTATAAGAAAAGAATATGTTGTGGAAGGTTAGGATTACTGGTTGATCAATTAAACAGATTTTGATGTGATAAAAATGATTTGTAATATTCAAAATTCTAGAGAGCAGACTAATAGATTGCTGGCATGTTTTGATGATAATCTATTGATTGATATATCAGATTCACTTTCCGTTAGTAATAACTTGTATAAGCTCAGTATAACTTTCCTTTATAACAAGGTCCTTGATCAACGTGCACAAATTGTTAAAACTAGTTAGACTTTCAAAAGTATTTTCGTCTAATGACTTCAATCGAAAATGTAAACAATCGAGCGACTATTGATTAATGCATCCGGGATAGCTTCGATAGTAAAATATCATTAAGGACTAGTCGAATGTCTACCATGCAGCGAATTGCCATTTAGCGACCATTAATATTAATTCAGTACTATAAATCTTGAAAAAAATGTGATGGATGAATTGAATGGTGAATTCAGATATTGTTCTCCTTATACAACTGATTAATATTTTTATTCAACATGTGCTTATGCGACGAAACAGTGATGTAACTTTTCTAGTTACAGATGACCTCTAGAGGAATGTATTTTGACTGGCGAAATGCACATCAATCAATCAATGAAGAACGCCACTGTCCGCATCTTTTGTTCACAAATTGATTTTAACGCTGAATAATGCGTGATCATCACACACAAAGACATTGATTTCGTATCTATTTATTCTAAAATTTTTAGACCGATGTTACTTCAATTATATTCGTTTAGTAAACTGACTACATAGAACGATTATTACATGGTTAGCACACGCAGCAGTCACCCAAATGGTGATCAAAATACAAATGAATCATATAAAGATCGACATATAAAAGTATTTAGATCTATATCTATGTTCTGAATTTGATTTCAACTGAGTATTTATTGTAGAAAGTTGTTAATTATGAACAAGACTCATCAAACGATTCTTTTGGAAATTCCAAAGCTCCATCACGTACTCATGTAGGAAATAAAATTCAATTGAATTTATATTGAAAATAATTGTTTTTTCCAATTTCAGCGTATTTTAAGAAAACGAACAGCTCCAAACTATCGAAATGCATTTGATTATATGGACGAAGAGTAAGAAAATTTTCTCGGAATTCAATTAGAAAATAATGTTTACTTTTTTAGTGATGATGATGACGAACCTATTGGACGTCGTCGACGTCGAGATACCCGGCGCAATGGTAAGACACAAATACTAATCGTTACGTCTTTCTAGTCATTATGTTCTTTTTTGTACTATGACAGCGCGAACATTAATCGATAGATCCAATAGTGGTTCGCCAACTACCGGTCGATTTCCCAAGAAAGCTCGATCAGTAAGATCTTGAAAATCAAGATGTCGATTCATTTATTTTATTTTGTTTGTCTGAAGTCTAATTTAAGTATGTATGATCGTGTGAAGAATCGTCGAAAATCCATGGATCCTGATGTATATTCTGAAGAACGTGAAGAAAATGATAATAATGAACGACAACAAGAAGAAAATGATCAAAATAATGAAAATGATAGTGAAAGAAAAACAAACAATAATAATAAGAATAATGAACCAGCTCATCAAAATGGCGATGATGATACAACAGAAGACAATACTATGGATGTTTTACATCGCGACGAAGAGGAGGACGAAGGCGAAGAAGAGGAAGAAGAAGAAAATAATCAACAAAAAGCAAAATATTCTCTGAGAGAACGAAAACCACCGATTCAAAAATTTCCTCTATATGGTAAGTTCGTTTGTAAACTCAATATATATCTTTTGAAGCTATTCTCTTCAATGAATTCTACATTCTTAAACAATCATATTAGTAGAAGCTTCTAGAATTCTGCACTAGCTAGTAAACTCAATTTTCCATATTTGATGGTATTATTTTCGTATCTACAATCGAATTGAACTCTTTATATAATTGTTCTATTCAAGTATCATTTTGCATCAATAAGGAAATTTTTTTCCTGTAATTAATATTTCCTAAGATTGATACTAATGGGATATAGAGGTATTTGATCAAGAGATAAGGCAAATATTGAATATTTTGCTTTTATTAAATCTCAAGTTTAGATCACGCCATGTTATTCTATATTTATAAACAGTTGCGTTCCATAGCATACTAAAGATAAGGTTTTCATCGAGAATTGGAAGAGTCTCTCGTAAAGATCTTTTTTTTCTAATTCATTTTGTTTTTATCAAAATAGAACAACCAAGACCAAGACGAAAAACTATATACTATGATGTTGATGAACGGCCAACGGGATCTCGTCGATCAAGACGACAAAGGTATGATTATTTAGAAGAAACTCAAAGAATTGGCAGTAACACTTGTGCAACTAATAGAAAATTTCACAAAAAAATCTACTTTTTCTATGTCAGCTGACGAGGGCGCATATTATTCCTTAGTTCTATTATATTTTGTTATTTTTCAATGGGTAGAACAGTGTCCGGATTTCGATTGATATCATGTTTCTACATTGAAGTCTTGACGAGTCTACATTGGTTCTTCTATAGCAGCCTAGTTCCATCTCTATGGACAGTTGTATGATGGTTCAATTACTGAATATGGATTGAGAACTGAAGCATAACGCCAAACCACTTGTTATACATCGAAATAGTTGCCATCGTAGCATTGTTTGTGTGAAATTTTTCAATATGCTTTTATAGTACTACTACGAATTTCAAAATGTTTGTAGTTTATTTATTGGAAAGGCAATTTCGGTTTTTTAGACGGCGTGTTTCTGCTCATGCTTCAAGCTCGTCCACATCAGATTCGTCATCAGATAGTGAAGGAATTGGACCTTTAACTAACGGCGATCTTGATTCTCGGCCTGAACGTACTGCACGTTTAGCTAAAAGCACTGCATTAAAACGAATGAGGTAATAGCGATCGTTATATATATATGTTTAGTCTGTTGTTTTCTAAATGATTTATTATGTAGATGTCTACCAACAAATCTAGATATACTTGGTGTTTATACTAATTCTAAAAAGCCAAGTACTAGAACATCGAATGGTGGTGCCGGCAGTGGTATTGGAGCATTGAATATCGATTTAAATAGTAAAGGTCGACGTACAAATAATAATGCTGTGTCATTAGCTGATGCTGAATCAATTGAAATCGATCGAACGGTTTGTATTTTAAAATAAACAATTTTCGTTGGAAAATGTTTTAACCGTATTTCAGATTACTTTTGATGATATTGGTGGCCTTGATTCAATAATTTGTTCGTTAAAAGAAATGATTGTTCTTCCACTAGTCTATCCAGAAGTATTTCAACATTATAAAATAAAACCACCACGTATGATAAATCAGTATTTCAATTTTACTTTTTGAACGAAAAAGTTTCTTTTTTGTGTAGGTGGTGTTCTTTTCTATGGTCCGCCGGGTACTGGCAAAACACTAGTCGCAAGAGCACTTGTCAATGAATGTTCATCACCTGATCGTCGTATATCATTTTTTATGCGTAAAGGTGCTGATTGTTTGTGTAAATATGTCGGTGAAAGTGAAAGACAATTACGTGTTCTATTTGAACAAGCTTATCAACAACGACCATCGATCATATTTTTCGATGAAATCGATGGTCTAGCACCAGTACGTTCAGCTCGGCAAGATCAAATTCATGCATCGATCGTTTCAACATTACTTGCATTGATGGATGGTCTTGATAATCGTGGCGAAGTTGTTGTTATTGGAGCAACAAATCGTTTGGATGCTATTGATCCAGCATTGAGACGACCAGGGCGATTCGATAGGGAATTTCGTTTTTCTTTACCAACGCTTGACGTAATTCATATTTTGATAGATGCATTAATTTCGAAAGGAAAACTATATATATTTTTTTTTGATTTAGGCAAGAAAACAAATTTTAAAAATTCACATGAAAGAATGGGAATCAAAACCACATGAGGGCTTTATCGATGAATTGGCTATTAGAACTGCAAGTAAGATATCGATAGATGCATTTTTCAAAGCAAAAAAACAGATACTTATTTTTTGTTCTGATAGGTTTCTGTGGTGCCGATTTAAAAAGTCTATGTCAAGAAGCATTTCTATCAGCATTACGTCGACGTTTTCCACAGATTTATAATTCACGACAAAAATATAAAATCGATCCACGTTCGTTACATTTATCACGTGGAGATTTTTATTCAGCATTACATCGTATTGTACCAGCATCTCATCGTGGTTGTCAACATCCTGTTGGTCGCCCATTGGATATACATTTAATGCCATTATTAAGTGAACAACTTGATAAATGTTTAAATCAATTAAATGAATTATTTTTCAAACGTACAATTCTAAGTAAAAGTTCAAATTCAATGCCATTTCAAAGTATTAGCGACGACTTAACATCAACATCAGCATTATTGAAGAAGGCTTCATCATTGGGTTTGACAACATCGTTTGCATCAAGTTCACATCGAAGTGCAACATTTACAATGAAAAGTACATCTGATAATGGCTTATGTCGATTTTTTGCACCAGCTGTTGTTCAACAGCTTGATTGTGCATTTTTCATATTTGAACTTGGTTATCTTCATGCTCAGACATCACGTACACCTGAAGAAGCTTGTGCTCAGCTATTTACGGAAGCACGTCGAAGTGCTCCAGCTATTATCTATGTACCAGATATTGATAATCTTTGGCCTAAATTATCTGAATCTGTACAATATATGTTTGTCTCTAACGTACGAACATTACCACCAAACTTACCTATATTAATTTTAATTGCACTTGAAACAGATTCATTCGATGATATTCATCCAGATGTAAGTTTTGATTTCTTTCCTCTTTTGGATTAATACGATTAAGAGTATACGCTAATAAGTTACAATCAACTTTTCTATATCAGAACTACGGTTCTACTTCCGTAATGATTGGTGGCATTGTCAAAGCATAATACTCGTCAGTTATTAAAAACGATTCGCTAGATCTATGAGACTTTTTAAAGGTAGCTATGTGGATTGTTTCATATTTGTAATCGGTGGACAGCAAATTGATAGATTTCAAAGAGAGTTAGATATATGACGCGTTGACTTTCACTCAGTTATGATCGTTTGACAAAGTTTAATAGACGAAAATTCAAGGAATTGAGAACTACTGAATTATTGTTTAACAATTTGGTCACATGTTATCTAAATAAGCAGAATACTGTTGATTGTCTTTAAGAAGAAACTGTGCGGTGCGAGCTTTTCGATTTTATAGTAGACATTATTCATTTCATTCGAAAATTTATATTGCATTCGGGTTCAAATAGTTTCCACTATTTTTGGTTCTTTTATTTTTATGAAAATATTTCTTCTCTAGATAAGTCAGATTATTTCTCCAAAATCAACATACACATTATCAGTACCGAATTCTCAAGATCGTTATGCTTTCTTTGCTTCACTATTCCACGAAGAAATGTTTTCATCTTTAACTACAACAGAAACTACCAAAGGTAAATAAATCATAGTCAAATTTGATTTTGTTAACATTATCATGTTTTCCCAGAGCCAATTCAAGAAGTCTTGGAACTCGCTGAACCAGCACCAGTCTCTCTTGCACGTACTCAACAAGAATTAGAACGTTTACAATTGCGTGAGGAAGCAACAATGACTGAACTTCGTGTTTTTCTTCGCGATATGTTAAAAGTTCTATTGCGTGATAAACGTTTTACCTATTTTTCACGGCCAATCGATGTTGAAGATGTGCCAGATTATTATGATGTTATCGAAAGTCCAATGACATTTTCAATGATGCTCGAGAAAGTTGATAAGCATGGTTATTCATCTGTGAAACAGTTCACACAAGATATTGATTTGATTGTTTCAAATGCTTTACTTTACAATCCAGATCATACAACACAAGGTAAAGAATTGTTTTAAATTCGAAAAGAAAAACACGAGTTAATTTTATTCAACATTAGGACGATTAATTCGCCATCGAGCTTGTGAATTACGCGATGTTTGTCAATTTCATATTAATGCTGAACTCGATATGGACTTTGAATTATTATGTCAACAAGTTACGGAAGCACGAAAACAGCGAGGTTTGTTATTAGATATAATTGTTTTCTTTTCGGCTAATTTTCGTTTTTCTTCATATAGGTGATGACCCGAGAGCATCTCTTCCTGATTATGTATTTACTGACCAAGCAGTTGCAGCTGCAGCAGCAGCAGCAGCAAGTGATATTAATAATCAAGAGAATGGAAATGCTTCACAAAATGATATTGAACATCAAATGGATTTAACAAATAAAACTTTAAATAATACAATTGATCAATCTGATGCACCATTAGATACTTCAACAATATCAACAAGAAACTCATCGAGAAGAAATAAAAGTAATGTTAGTCAACGGTCAACATTAACAAGAAAACAAGCCAGAGAAAGAGAATTAGTTAATGGACACAATGAAGTAAGCATATATTACTACGATTAGATATAATGAGTTGATGGGAAATTTTCTAGACTGATCAAATACGATAGGATTGAGCGGAGAATTTCTTACTGTAAAAGATTGTGTACAGAAAAATATGGAATTAAGTGTTCGAAGGAAATCATTGATAAATTAGTTTGAATTGGAATCGAAAACTAACTGTTAGAAATATGTTCCTATCGCAGTTCTTTGACAAAAATCTACTTTATGTCTCCTGAAAACACATGTAAACTATTGTTTTTCTAATGATCGAATTTATGTAAAAGCAAAGCATTCGTGAAGTTAGTAAAATCCTATTTACTTGCTGTATTCGAACCCATTGCTCGAGACTTCAAAGTTCCCATCACTGATCTCCAATGATGGACATAAAATATAATATTTGACTCATTTCAATTACCTTCAGCAAGAACTAAATATCGTTTACAAAATAAAATTCTTAATATGCAATTTTGTTTTAGGAAACTGTTCTTTCGGCTGAAGATGCAGGATCAACACCAGCTACAACTGAAGCATCAACAAAACCACCAACGCCAACACACAATACGACTGAGTCCATTGCGACAACAACAAATCAATCGTCAAGTTCATCATCACCTTCACTAGAACAATCTAATAAAAAACGTGTTAAACGAACAGTATCTTCTACTTCATTATCACCATCGAAATTGATATCCGTAGATGATACATCAACAGATACAAAAGCTAAACGACAACGAACTGAAGAACTATCTACTAAAGTATATTGTCTTGAACTTATGTTTCTTGTTAATTGATTTATTTATATTTTTCTAGACTATTGAATCAGCGCCAGGCAATATTGAACAAAATGAATTTTCAAGAAAACAAGTTGATACTAAACGTCTTGAATCAAATTTAAATTATCTTGTTGAACATACAAATAATTATACTGTTGAAAAATTAAGTCAAGTTTGGTTTGAATTATTCGATATAATCGAATCATGTCGAACGCTGCCATCAGATGAATTAATCTTTGAAGTATTTATTTATTTATAAAAGTTAATTTATTTTCTTTATTCGTCTTCTTTTTTACTTTAGAAGCTCGAAAAAAATCTTCGTTCAATTCTGTAATCTATCAATTTGCATTCACTATTTATATCTAGTCGTACCATTTCGTGCATTCTTGAAAATCAAATGAACATGAATAACTCAGGAAAAGAGACTTACGGTTTCTTTTGTATATCTCAGGGAGGAAAGAGTATAAAGCTCACTTAGCTTGTTTTCCCCTTTGTGACTATTTTTCTTATCCTTAAATCTTTATTTAATCGATATTTTTGGTAATAACAAAAAAAAAAGAGAAATCCTAAACGAATTTATTTAGATTCTGTAGCACTCAGATTAGATGCTATTTTGTCATTTTTTTCCTTTCTGTCCTTATGATATATCATATTTGTCTTGTGTATCATGTATTTTCATGTGTTCATTTTTTTTCTTTGTAAAAAATAGATTTCCTTTGGTTCTTTTTCTTTCGTCTTTATCTCTTGTATGGAAATAAAATAAAAACCAGCAAGTATTATAGGAATATTAAATTAGACAAAAAGTGATGGAAGAACACTTTATTGAATAAATTCAATTTCTTTTCTAGATGTCAGTAGTAATTTCGAAGAGTAAAATCGTTCAAGTGTGTAATATATCAACGTCGTGTCAAAAAGATCAACTAAAATCGCTGTTTAACTATATTGGGACGGTCAAAGAAATTCAACTATATCCAGAAAGGTAACACGAAATGTTTCAATTATGACTTCAGTTCTTTTTTATTCGAAGCTCAATGTCAGGCAATCATTTTTCAATTGTAAACAATTTAGTATTTACTATAGATGTTTATCGCTAACATGATATGCATAACGTTAATACAGAGGTTGTCGGAAAAAAAAGTCATTCGGAAAGTTTACATGAATATCCATTCCGTGCATAGTTCAAGAATTCATAGTGACGTTTAAAAATTATTATAATATATTACTTGTATCGGGTATTCATGTAGGCCTTCGAAACGGACTTTTGATAGATAGTGTAGGAACAAGACAATGCACCAATAGATATGAATATGTATATTATGTTGTTTTATACTTTAGGCAAATGACGTTTATATGTACGGTATGGCTTTTTTGGAAAACCAAAGGTTTGAATAAGTCTAAAAAGTGCAATGATTATGTATCTATAAGATTGAGAAATTAGTTTTTCAATGGGATACAAAGATTTTTCCTAAAATTTTCATCACTTCATATTTATATGGTGGACTATCGACTAGTTCTCTAATTGCTATTCTTCTCATTGTAGTAAACTGTTGACGTAGCGGTTAACTTGAAATGTAAACTAAACTTTAGACTTGAGATTATTTTTGATGATCTATGAAGTATTATGGAAAAAAATATCATCACTGTTTTGTTTTAGTTGATCCATCGAATCTTCCCATATGATATTGAAATTTGTTCAATACAATTTATACATCGGGGTAAAGTTGCATGAGGTTTTCTATTTCACTTGACGTATATGAAATAATCGTCATTATTTTTAAGAATTTCGTTATTTCATACTAGTTCTAAAAAGTCGACTTTAAAAACTAAAAATCTTTTTTTCTTGTCTTTCTAGTGACACTTTAACAGCTTCGATCAACGGTAAAGTGGGCTACATAAAATTCGATCGTATTGATAGTGTTCATGGAGCATTAAATATGACAAACATCATATTTATTGATAAACCATTAATTGTAACTCAAGTATTCATTAATGAAATACCTCATGAAACTGATGCTATGATTTATTGTGCACCACTAGATCCAAATATAAAACTACTTTGTGGTGGTCCAACATGGCCAAGTACAGTTATCAATCGATTGGTCGGTCAACCACCAAATGCTATTATTGAAACAATTGATCCTGAATTAAGTGATCGATATTTACCACCATATCCACCATTACCAGGAATACTTGATATTTCAAAAGTTGAAGAAATTCGACGAACAGTTTACTTATCTAATTTAGATAAAGATGTAAGTAAAATAATAATAATAAACAAAATTATGTGTAGATGTTAGTGCGTCATGTGAGATTCGCTTAGATTACATAATAGTCCATTTCGAATCGACTGACATAGGAGAGTAGAGCGAAAGGGACATGAAACTTTACTTTCAACCAAATGCAATATCCGATCATAAGCATATGATACAAAAAACAAAATTCAACGAAAATTGAATAGAAGCGAGTATCTTATGCACTAAAGGTCACAGCCTCGGCTGATTTTTTTCATTTATAGTCAAAAGTTTTGTTTCATTGAAAGTAAAATTTCATGATTGATGTTCCCTGGAAGATTTTGTCTTAGGTAGTGTCAGATCAATGCAAGCGAATCTTAGAAGGGTTGCTAGCGTATTGAAGTACACATATTTGTATTGTTTGTTTTTTGTATTAGATTAGTTTGGAAGTGTTACATGAATTTATTTCACAAATTGGTGAAATTCGATATATTCGTGCTGCATATACTGACGAAAATGCTGAAACGCGGGGTGCTTATGTGGAATTTAGTGAACAACCATCGATTCCTAAAGTACTTTCCATTAATGGTTTTCAATTTTTTAATCGACCATTATTGTAAGCAAAATCTTATGTTAATAAAATTTTTCATTTTTATTTTTGAATAGTGTAAATCATACAGGTTCACATATCATCAAACCAGCGGTTGTACGAAGTGGTACGTAAATCAAATAGCCGCTTTCTAAAATATTTTACTTTTCTATTGGATTATTTAGATGAGGAAGAGACGGAATTGAATCAATCACACTCTCGAAGGTATGTTTTACATTTTAAGTCTCTAACAATTATTTAAAAGAAACATTTGTTTTAGTGCATCGTGGCGTCAAGATGATAACGGAACACAAGATGAAAGTGATGATGGCGATCATTCGTCATCGAAATCAAAATCTTGCAAGAACTCTTCTAAAGCGAAACATTCATCGAATTCTCGATCAAAGTTTGTATTTACAATTATTAAAATTAAGGATAATAATTTGTGTTTTTTCTTCATTAGTAGACCAAGCAAACATAGTCGATCGCATGATCGAAAAAATCGTTCACGATCCAATGATCGCTATCGACGAAACAAACATTAACGTTCGAAAGAGTGTCATCATCGTAATGATAGCTGAAAGCTTAAAAACTCGTACGAATAAATATATGTGTTTGTGTATGACGTTTATAACAGAATAAACTAGAAAAGCTTTCTTTCTGTTTTATTTGTTTATTTTCTGACGAAAAACAAATCATATGAATTCGAGAAATTAATTTCCAAAAATATCTATTTGATTTTTATTCTATCAAAGAATTGAAATTCTATGAGTATCATATTCGAAATTTAAACAAAAATTGATGGAATACAGAGTTGTTTTTTACAGTGGTTATTTGTTATAATAATCTAGAGATCGATCAAATCTAATAAACTTTGGTTCGTGTAGATTACGTGTTAATTACCCTTCGTTAACATTTACGCATACGTGAAGCATCATAATTGTTCAATACCATCATCTGAATAATAATATATAATTTCGCATCTCTGATAAAGTTATTCATCTCTGTCGCTAGATGAAATTTCCCGGATTTTGACATCGCTATAAACAGTATGCTTATCAATCATTTGTTTTCATATTTCGTGTTTTCTTATTCTTTATAATAGATTGAAATATAATTCAATTATCTTCTCAGACGAAAATTTGTCTTATAATGATAATAACAACGATGAATTTACTATCGATGTTCATAAATCCGATAAAAACCGATATTTCAAAAACGACGATCGAAGCGATGCATGAAGATAAATCAGGCGTATGTATGCTGTTGTTGTTGTCTGTTAATTTGTTTTTACGAATGTTATACCATCATTGATTGTTTTCTGTTGATTTTGCGCAAAATAAATTTTCAGTGACTATTCATCTATGTATGCATTCTTTAACTTTTAGATATGCAATGATCTATTGTTCTCATGTCACTCGATTGTCGATTCACAATCTTTCAAAACGGTTTGTTGTTAGCCTTCTTAAACAACAACGGCGATGCTTTAGCGAAATAGACACGTCACCGTCTAGTGTGATGAGAAATGCTCAAGTTCAAACCATTTATTCAGAGACAATGACTATTCCCAAGCAAGGTAAATTAGAAGTTCGATGTCCGTTTAATCTCTATGTGACACCAATACATCCAAAAGATTTTCCAAGACTTGATAAAGCTTTTTTCACAATATATGGTACGAATAGGACATTAAATGAAACAAATCTTTTTTTGAAATAAAACGTTGGGTTTAGGTGATAGTGGTTTTCAATTTTCAAAAGACAAATGGAATAAATTATTTAAATTTTCTACTGTGTTCAATGCTGATGATCGAACACTTCGTGTTATGGGTAATTTCACTGAATCAGGTGAAAAACAGTTAAGTGAACTAGCACATACATTAGAAGTATTTTGTCAAATTCCTCCAAATTATGGTAGAAAAATTATTCTTTTCGTACGAATAAATTCTTGATATTTATTTAATTAGAAATTGATATCAATTGTACGGATAATAATAATGTTAATGTTGAACATTTACAAAGTCCTCGTGTTCACGTAACCGAATTTGTTTATAAAAATCGACGGAAATTATAGCTGAATTTATTTTTCAGATTCAAACAAAGCGAGGTGAATGTTCACTGAAAAATATAGTTGTAAGTCTCCGAACTGAACTCGTTTTGTATTGAAGATAATCATTTTTATTTTGAATGAATAGGCAGACAGTATTGTTGTACACAGTCAAACAGGCAATATAACTTGCTCAGGCTCATTACATGGAACAATCGATTTAAGCACAGAAAGAGATGGTGTAATGAAAAGAAAACACAGAACTATCTAGATAAAAGTATATCTCTTATTATTTTACTATTTAAATAGATAATACAGGGATCGAAATTGCAAGGTCCTTTTATTAGATTAAAAGTTGAGAATTCAGATATTCGTGTGAACAGTATTGATTCTGAACATTTTTTTATTCGTGGACAACATGGAAATTTTCATTTTGGAAATTTACATGGCCACGGAATAAGTATATCAATCATATTTGGTTAATTGTTTTCGACGAATAATTTATATTTAGTTGATTTAAATCGAGGCTCAATAAGAATAAGTGAGTGATCATGTTCTTAATTGTAAATTGAAATAATTTTATGAATTTAAGAATCAATCGATGGTGATGTTAGTCTTCAATGTGAAAAAGGTGATGTGCGTGCCTTCTTTTTCTCGACAGATTTATCAACAATAAGGGTTCAAGAAGGTTTAGTTAAAACTTTGATTATTTTTTTCTCTAAACATTAGCTTTATTCAGGCGACGTTCAGTTAGGTGTTGTTGACACGGCAAATGTTCGATTAAATCTTGTCGGTAAACGTGTTCAAGTAGAAGACGCAGCTGCTGAACATTTTCACAGGGAAACATTAAAAAAAGCAGGCATTGCTCGAGTCAATGGTTTCATATCAGATGAATTTGCTAGCGCCTCGATTGATGTTAGCGCATCAAAGGGTACTATTCAGCTCCATGTACGAGATTGGTTTTCAACATTGAAACTTGATCGACATGTTGATCAATAAATTTTTATTTTTATTTTCATTAATTTATCTGAGTAAAAGTTTTGCCAAAGTTTACTGTCGGTTTTAGATTAAAGTTTTAAAGTTCAAAAAAAAAATAATCAAATATGTTGGGTGGACCAAGCGCAAGTGATGCAGAGATGAACAAACGAATGGCTGATTTACAAGTTAAATCAAGTTTTATTCAATTTATTATTTCAGTTGGACTTATTAATTTAGGTAAAAGAATTTGTATAGAATTAAAGAATAAAAACGTATATATTTTTGTATTCTTTTAGCTCCATATGTTATTGAAGCAATCATGGGCGAAAATGTTCGTTGAACGCATCGATTATGATTTTGTTCTCGTTTTCTTTTTGAATGAAAACATAAATAAAGAAAAGAAAAAAAGAAGAGAAAGAAATAGATTGGTTTTGTCGTTGATCTACTCATCATGTGTTCTTCTTTTACCTTTAAGTTTAGATGTCTTTATCAAAAGTACCAGTACATAAATGCTTAGAAAAACTTCAATGGCTTTTAGGTGTTTGGCGTTCGGAATCAGCTACAATTCAACTTGAAGGAAAATCGTTTGCTTACCTAAGCGAATTGAAATGTGAACATGTTGGTCAACCGAATTTTATTCTTCATATCAATGCATTTAATGTTCAACCATTACCAAACAGTGATCCATTATCAACATGGTCAAATGCAAAGGAATTAAAGCCATTTCATCGTGAAATGGGTTTTCTACGTGTCAATCCAAAAGATGAAACATCTACAAATATTTCATACTTAAATGTACAAAATGTTGGCTTAGCTAATGTCGAAGAAGGAAATATTGATGGACAAAGTTTTATTGTTAAAACTCAATCTATCGGACGTTCATGTTTTAATAAAGATCCAAGCGTTCGATTACTTCGTCGGGAATATTTATTAGATGAAAAAGATTCAAATATACTTTATGTTAAAGTTTTTATGAGTACAAGTCGTATGGATGACAATGAAAAGCCCTTTGAACATTTAACAATACAATATCGAAAAGTATCAAATGAATAAGTAATAATAGACATTGAACTGATTCGTTTTCATTGATTCTTTCGTTTGAGTATTTATATTATTTTAATTAATAGTCAAAAATACATTGAAAAGAAGTAAATAGACAGAAACTTTCTAGACATAAAATGAAAGATGAAAATCTATTCATTGTATTGCAAATAGAAGTTACATCCCTTGTTTCCAAATATGCTCGGTCATTATTTAAATAGCAACACTTGTTTTCTGCTCAAAGCTATTGCAAATGGTTTGCATAAAATTTATTGTGAGCGTTTTTCATCAAGGACGTGAAAAAATTTAAATATTGTTTTGTTTAATTTAAATTATTTTTTGTTCTTTTGCGCATTGAAAAAATTTCTTATTGTTCTAAGGCAGGTATCTAATGACATAACAAATAAGTTTTTTGTATCTAACGAAACATTATAGTGTTACACGCAGTTGTTTTCAACCACATACTTCGTATGGCTTAGTGAAAAACTGACGAATAAAAAAAACATTTTTGCTCTGTCATGATGACGCCTATAGTAAAAAGATTAATTTTTTACTGAATCATGGCTGTGATAAGATCCGAGGGTTTTTTCTTTCCTTAAAAGTAAAAATAACTGTTTGGAAAGTAGCATATTATTAATGCCCTTCACCTTGATTATTGGTTTTGTCTGCTTCTATGAAATATGAAATTCTTTACGTCGACATTGAATCAATCATCTATCGAAATGATTGGCTTTAATGAGTGTATATATCTATGCAAATCTTTTCTACGAATCCTTTTTTCCTTACTGCTTGAATAATCATTGAAACTTGTGTAGTAGACAGCTTTATATTGTTGTTACTAGTAGGCGTATACAAAAAAAATATATATATTGACGTAAGCCATGGTTGTCAAAAAAAGTACTCAATTTATTCCGAGGTCAAACTACATATTTTCGTTGTGAAAAATTTGCTTTCAGTCAGCAGCATGGCCTTGAAAAGCGACAAGCAAACGATTAAGAAATACTTATTAAATAAAACAACTAGTAAATCTATTACTGTAGCTGATGCATACTGTCTCTTTTCGTCTTCACTAACTAGGTTTATCATCATCCGGAAATTATTATATTATCTGTTGTCTAATCTGAACATTTGTTTTTTTTACCTATGTTTGTATTATTAGAGAGTGATGCCTTGTATTATTCATATTTTCTAATTTCTAAAGCTTCGCAATGCTTATTCACATTGTTTTGCATTAATTTTACTTGTTCTAACAAAACGAGGGCAAAGTTTATAGCAATATGGGCGTTCATTTTTCTTTTTCTTTTTGGGTTGCTACGATGAGAGAGTATGTCAACAATTATTATATAAAGAACATTTTCCGCGAAACAGCTCCTACACACATCGATATTTGCGTGTGGCTCGTCGAGGTATTTTTTTACTACTAACTGCGTATTAAATATACATATATATATATATTTGTACTTAAACGTTAGTTGCCATTCAAATTATTTTTACTTTACTAATTAATCGGTTCAAATATTCAAGGATCTCTTAGTTACTATTAACTAACAAATTATGGTTGGATTTAATAGTGAAAATAGAAATGCAATTGATGTAAAGTACATCTGTCAAATTTGCAATCTAATTCTACGAAATCCTGTTCAACTAGATTGTGGTCATCGCTTTTGTAGCTCGTGTCTAGATACTGAATTCCAGTGAATATTAATTCATTTGTTAAAATTAATTCTACAGTGATTGTTTTACCTATAGAGCATCCATTGCATGTCATCAATGTCAAAGGGTTACATCTACCAACAATGTAAGACATTTCTTTTTAAGTTTTAAATTTGCTTCATTCTGTTTTTTTAATCTAGACATTTTATGATCGAGGTATACAAAATGATATGGAAAAAATATCGATCAATTGCTATGCTTGTTGTTGGAGTGGTCTATTTAAAAACTATGAAGTAATACAGGTTAATTTTATTAATGAATGTATGCCTTATTAATAAAGTTTGTTAAGGAACATTTGACTAAATATCATTTAAATGCATCACATAAATCGAAAATTAAAAATAATATAATGTTTCAACTAAAACTATTAACTGAAAAATTCCGCGAATTATCGACGAATCTACAAATATTAAAATCTATTACACAGCAACTTGTAAATCAATCAGCACTATATCAATTGGGTACTGAAGAAAAAATTCCTTCAGTAGAAAATATTCATCAGAATCAAACTAATGTCAGCGCTCACAATGGCATATTATTATGGAGAATTAATAACATTAAAGATCGTTCAAGTAAGAACTACTATTCAATTAAATGCTTTGTTTTAATATGATTTCATCTAGATAACTCTGAATCTGCGACATCACCACCATTTTACACGTCACTGGATGGTTACAAACTGTGTGTGCGTCTCTATTTTAATGGTAATGACACTGATCAATCAACTTATTCATCGATTTTTATTGTCTTAATGCGTGGTGACTATGATGCAATACTGGATTGGCCATTCAATTATCAAGTGATATTTTGTCTTTATAATTTAATTAATCAAGACAATCATATAATTGAATCATTTCAACCTGATATCAACTTGAAAGCCTTTCAAAAACCACAATCTGATATGAATGTTGGATGCGGAATTTCTAAATTTATTCCACGAACATTGTTTGAGCAAGAGAATAATTCTTTTATTCACGATGATTCTATCTATATTAAGGTGATGATTAGAAAAAATCCTATAGCGAATTTCATATTGCCTTATGTTATGAAGATTGATCTCGCATGGCCAATATATATACAAGAAGAAATTATTCAAGAACTAATCCAAAGATATCCAATCCAATCATTTAAACTTAGTTTAACATTTAAATCATCAACTCTATGAACTCGAAGAGAAAATTTGTTGTTGATTTTTGTATAGTATTTTTATTATTCACAGAGACTTTTCATACGTCGGTGTATATTTAAATGAATATATTTGATTAAAATATCATAAGAGCAGACTCCTCGTTAGTAATCAGACGCATTGGTGTTGATTTTATCATCATCATTAGGAGTGCCTCATGTAGAATAAAAAAACTTAATTTTCTATTCTAATAAAGAGATACTATTCAATCTAGAGGTAAAACAAGTAGCTGTTTGTAAATTTAGAACAAATCAAGAAAATTCATCAAGACCTGCCCACACGACTATATATTATAGCATCTGAACTTGCAAAAAACCTGCACGTGTAGTAGATAAAATATTCACCAACAGCTGTATTTGAACAAACAAGAAATAAAAAAGTACACTCAGGATAAAATGTTAAGAACGCATAGATTCATGAGAAATCACATTAATATTATTTTACTTTTCTATGCTTGTAGTTTGTCTATTATTTTAAAAATTGAAAGTCATAATTTAACACGGAGTATAATTGTATAGCATGTGAATGATAATCATCAAGATGGTCGTGTGAAAGTTGATATACAGGGTGGGCCATAAATAATTATACGATAAAAAATTTGAATATCTCCGCTTTGCTTTAATCAATCGGGCTGCTTTTTTCCCAGTGATAGAGGGGACTACAGAATTTTTTTATGAGAACAAAGTTTATAAATACTGTTTTGAACTATCACCTTTGACTAGAATACAGAAATTTTATCTTTC
>OENM01000201.1:79409-121165 GCA_900239745.1 Rotaria magnacalcarata
GAAAGATAAAATTTCTGTATTCTAGTCAAAGGTGATAGTTCAAAACAGTATTTATAAACTTTGTTCTCATAAAAAAATTCTGTAGTCCCCTCTATCACTGGGAAAAAAAGCAGCCCGATTGATTAAAGCAAAGCGGAGATATTCAAATTTTTTATCGTATAGTTATTTATGGCCCACCCTGTAGAATAATTAATCTTAATATTTCCTTTTTTAACACTATCAGACGGCATATGAAAGAGTATCAATGTCTTTGAGTCATCTTACGATACGAGTTGATGTCTAGACGTGTCTTTGTGAGCCACGATTTCTCTTAAATATAAAACAATTACTAAGAGTAACTTGAGAGAGAAGACTGACCTGATTCAAAAACGTTTTCAGCAATCAATTAAAATTTTCATACACATTGATGAGTCATAGTTAATTTCAGAATATGATCTTTATTCTACCAGAAGAAATTGATGCTGTGTGAGATATCTCTTCGGCTCGAAATATATCACTTTCAACAGAACTATCAATGCATCTATGAATGATGAGAAATAAACGTTCTATCTTAAATTCATCAATAGAACCATTAAATACGATTCAAGAGAAATTAATCCCAATGCAATCACTTGATTATATATTATTATTAAAAAATGAAAACTAGCTATGACATGCTAATACTTTCGTTGAGGCAACAGTTGCACATAATAGTATTCTCTAATAGTATGATAGTTTTCAAAACAACGAAAAACAAAAGAGTGAAGTGCATGTGTTTTTATATCTTAATCATGATTAAAACAAGTTATCATAGAAAAAATGTAATCAATGCTTTTTCCGCACCATATGCGCATAGTCCTAGATAAGGTAGATAAACGCATGTGAAGAAAAAACGAAGCAAATGGTAATGTAATAATGCAACATGAGTGAAGATCAAACATCGTTGCCTATCATTGACATAAGTCCATTTTTAATTAATGATTTAAATGATGGTCGCCAAGAAGAAATTGCGTTACAAATGCATCGAGCATGTCGTACGTGGGGCTTTTTCTATGTTAAAAATCATGGCATTCCGATGAAATTACAAGAAGAATTAATAGAATTCAGTAGACAATTTTTTTCACAACCATTAGAAAATAAAATGCAAATAGCAATGAGCAAGGGTGGTCGAGCTTGGCGTGGTTATTTTCCAGTTGGCAATGAGCTAACCAGTGGAAAACCAGATGGCAAAGAAGGTCTTTATTTTGGTTCAGAAATCGACGATGATAATCATCCAAAAATTCGTAATAAAGTACCATTACACGGACGCAATCAGTTTCCTTCTGTTGAAAAGAATGACAATGAATTTCGCCATGTTATATTAACTCATATGACAGCGATGGAAAATCTCGGTCGTTCAATAATGACTGGTCTTGCACTTTCACTTAAGTTAGATGGAAATTTTTTCGATAAAAATTATTTTCTCGATGAGCCTACTTGTCTATTTCGTATCTTCAATTATCCAGCTTCATTTTGTCAACAGAAAGGAAATGAAAATCTGTGGGGTGTTGGTGAACATACTGATTATGGAATGTTAACACTGTTATTACAAGATGATATTGGCGGTTTACAAGTTAAACTTAGTCATGATAAATGGATAGAAGCACCACCCATACCAAATACATATATATGTAATATTGGTGATATGCTTGATCGAATGACCGGCGGATATTATCGATCAACACTACATCGTGTACGTAATTTATCAACATCACGTGATCGATTATCATTTCCATTTTTTCTTGATCCTCATTGGGATGCAGAAGTATTACCGATACCTATGGAAGAAATCATGAAAATTGATGATGATACTGAATATCGATGGGATAAAGCAAGTGTGCATAAATTTACTGGTACCTATGGAGATTATCTATTGAAGAAAGTTAGCCGAGTTTTTCCAAATCTTGCTGAAGAACAAACTATAATTCAACCAAATTCATATTAGATTATTTTATTATTTGCACTTTGTCTTTATATTTTTTTCATTCTAACACTTGCAATCAAATACACAAAAGTTAATTGTCGAAATGTTATTCATTTTGTTTTCTTCAATATAACTAACCATGTTTGAGATTCCACTATTGTCAATATACGGATGTTAAAATTGCATCAACTATGACTATACTAGAGATGATTATTGTTACTAGAAAATAACCACTACCTTTGAAAACATCTTTGGCCTAGGGAAATGCTGAAATTGAAACGATAATATTCATCACGGCTCTTGATAGATTTTTGCTGTTGTGTTCTTTTTTCATAGTAAATTATTAACGATGTCACGCGAACTACTTATACAGTGCATGACATCAGGTCAATGACTTGTCGTTTACTCTATTATAACTATATGTGTATAGCTTACAAGATTTCGTTTATTCTTATTTATTTAAACTTAGTTACGGTTGATAACGATTATTATGACCCAATATACGTAATCATATCTATTACTAGCGACATCCTAATGACTATAAATGATCTACAATCCTAGTATTTGAACAAATCTGATAAAGATCAGAAAGACATTTAGTAAATTATACTCCTAATTTTTCTTTAACAATAACTAAAGACATCAGGAAAGAGGATTCATTGAATTTTGATTGGTTACTTTCAGTTTACCACTTGTGGTTCTTTGTTGAATTTATTCGATTTGACTGTTTTGAGCGAATTTGTTAGCTTATTTTCTTTCGATTAATGGAGGCAAGTCATATTTTACATAGCGGCTATTTTAATGAAACACTTCGCTCATGGCATGGCTCTAACACATTACTTAGCACAAACCAATTGATCTATCCAGTATTTGTTACTGATCTTGTTCCGGATGAATCCAGCGAAGAAATTCCAAATTTCCCAGAACAGCGTCGCTATGGTGTCAATGCGCTCCTTGATCATTTATCACCATTAGCTAACAAAGGTTTAAAGACAATCATTTTATTTGGTGTAACAGGTAGTTCATGTAAAAATCCAACTGGTGAATATGCATCATCAAAGGACTCACCTGTTCGACGATGTTTACCGATGCTTCGTGCAAAATTACCATCATTAACCATTGCGGTTGATCTTTGTCTATGTGGTTATACATCACATGGACATTGTGGAATATTGAAACCAGATGGCACAATTGATAATCAAGCATCAATTACACGATTAGCTGAAATAGCACTTGATTTTGCGAAAGATGGTGCACATATTATAGCTCCATCCGATATGATGGATGGACGAATAGATGCAATAAAGAAAATTTTATTAGCCAATAACTTGGCAAGTTCAGTTGCCGTTCTTTCTTATTCATCAAAATTTGCTTCCTGTTTTTATGGTCCATTTCGTGATGCAGCTCAATCAGCTCCATCTGCAGGTAATCGTCGTGCATATCAATTACCTGTTGTATCTGCTGGTCTTGCGATTCGGGCTGCTGAACGTGATGTTAATGAAGGAGCCGATATGTTAATGGTCAAACCTGGTGGTCCATTCTTAGATATAATAAAAGATGTTAAACAACGTTTTCCTCATCATCCATTAGCTGTTTATCAAGTGTCAGGAGAATATGCAATGTTATGGCATGCAGCTCGTGCAAATGCTTTTGATTTACGAACGGCCGTTATTGAAAGTTTAATTGGAATGAGACGTGCTGGTGCCGATATTCTTATCACTTATTTTACACCACAACTTCTTGATTGGTTGAAAGAAGCACAACAGTATTAACTGTTTTTTTTATCCGATACCCTGATCTTTTTCTTTTGTTACCCTTTTTGATTTTATCTAGTGTTATGTCTGACATCTTTATCTAATGTGATGGAGGTCAATACTATCTTGTTTGTCTGTTTCCCTCTCGTTCTCCTCTAGTTGTTTATTGTTAACAGCTAGTTATGTCTTTACGTAAATAAAGAAAGCCCTGTGAATTCAAGACATAACATCTAGATGTTTTTGACGTGTCATGAACACAATTTTACTAGTTTTTGCTCGTGTCTAGTATAAGAAAAAATATAGACTTCAATTATCATTGATTTTATTATTTTAAGAATATCTCTCTTTTTTAGACTAATCATCGTCTAGTTTGATTTTGTTCAAGTTTAATGTCTGATCGACAACAATCACGTGGACGTGGTGGTGATAGTCGAGGTAAAATGTTTGATTTTGAAAAAAATTCTATTATAGTAATACGTTTTACTTTAGGTCGTGGAGGTTTTGGTTTTGGAAATCGTGGTGGTGGCAGCTTTCGGGGCGGTAACGATCGAGGCCGAGGAGGTTTCCGAGGTGGTGATCGAGACCGAGGAGGTTTCCGAGGTGGTGATCGAGGCCGTGGAGGTTTTCGAGGTGGTGATCGTGGCCGTGGAAGTTTCCGAGGTGGTGATCGTGGCCGTGGAAGTTTTCAAGGGGGCAATCGTGGTGGAGGAAGATCATCCGATGTGAAACGTGAATTTATGACGGATAGTATTTATGTGGGACAATTACCTGTTGATATCAAAGAAAATGACTTGAAAAAATTATTTCCGAAAGCAAAAAATGTTACAATGATACCTGCTGAAGGAACTAAACCTGGGTAAATTTTTAATTCCGATAAGTTAAAATGTTTTGTAATTCATTTATATTTTAGTCATGCTTTTCTCTCATTTCCTGATGATAGTTCAGCAGCAGCTGCTGTTAAACAAGGAGCGAACTTTAAAACTACTGAACTCAAAGTAGCTTTTCAAACTAAGCGTCCTGAACCACAAAAACGATTGTCCAATATAAGTGACAATTCAGGTAATTAGTTGTTTGGCCATAAAGTGATTCTTATCACAAAATAGCATACGTTGAGAGACTTAAATATTGACAGTAATTGTTTACTGTATAAACTATGATATATTTATAGGTTTTGAAAATAGATACTAAATAGTTTTCTTTTCATTACAAATAGGTCCACAATCAAAGAAATTCAAAACTGATGTATCTGAACAAAAAGGATCGGCAACTAGTAAAGATTTGAAAAAAATAGGTAACAAGACTGCTGATTCTGATGAAGAAGATGATGACGACGACGACGATGATGATGATGATGATGACGAATCTGTAAGTAAAATGTTTTCTTTTTTAAAGTCACGACGATAAAATATTTAAACATTTGCTCAGATGGATTTTGATGTCGATGATGGTTCGGACGAAGATGATGATGAGCAAGAAAAAAGAATTAAACAGACTGTTGCTAAAATGACTGGTGGAGGAAAATCGGTACCTTCAATTTCAGCAGCTGGTAAAAAAGTTGAAAACGATGACGATGACGACGATGAATCGGTATATTTATTTTAATATAGTTATTGTGTTGACGATTTTGTTTTTTTTAGGATGACAGTGATGATGACGACGACGATGATGATGATGTGAGTATTTAAAGATTTTATCTTTAAAAAATAACATCTTTCATTTAAGGATGATGTTGAAGAAGTCGAAACACCACCGAAATTAAAGAAAACTGCACGATTATCTGGCAAACCGTCGATTCCTACTGTTACTCCAGATATAACAAAAGGAAAATTATCAGTTAATAAATCAGTTGTGCTTGATAGTTCATTGCAGAAAAAAGCTCAACTTGGTTTGTCTATATTACTTAATTCATTATTATTATTTTTATTGTGTTCGCATTTATCTTTAGAGCAAAAAGTGTCTGATAAAGTAACACCCTCGAAAGCTCAAAAACGACCAGTTGAAGTTACTGATAAATCAAGTTAGTATTTTCTTGTTATTTCTAGAGTTAAAATTTCATCATATTCTACTAGGTCCTCAAGCAAAAAAGCTCAAAAATGAGACTTCAACCAGTGATAAAAACATTCCAGTATTAAATAAAAATAAACAGCAAGGAAAAGTAACTAAAAATAAGGATGAAAAAACTTCGAAAACGTCTATCGCTAAACCAGTGAGCATAATAAGTCAATATTATTCATTTTAATAAATCAAATTTGTAGGTTAAACCTATTGCTAAATCATCGTTGCTAGAAGAAGATGATGACGATTCTGATGACGATGACGACGATTCTGATGACGATGACGACGATTCTGATGANGATGAAGTACCTAAAAAGTCGTCCATCAAGGCACCTATTAGTGGAAAACAAGTAAGTTGAAACGATGATCTTACTTTAACTAATTTTAGAATATAGGCTAAACTCGTTAAGCCATCATTTCTCGAAGAAGAGGATTCTGATGATGATGATGACGATGATGACGACGACGATGATGATGATGACGAAGAAATACCTAACAAATCAGCTGCTAAATCATTAGTTAGTGGGAAACAAGTGAGTTCAAACAGTAACAAAAATCAAACTAATCGTCTATCCTTCCAGACAAAACCTGTTGGTAAACTATCGTATATCCTAGATGATGATGATTCTGACGACGACGATGATGAATCTGTGAGTAGTAAGCTCAAAATAAACTCTGTCAAGAGTTCATAGTAGTGTTCCTTTTAATCATTAATCTGCTTTCGACACACCGAAAATCTTACAGAAATCGATGTGATCGGTTGCTTCCTGCTTTAGTATAAAATTTGTTAAAACTCGATTTGCAATATTTCTGAAAAATCGATACTTTTATCTTAATTGCTGTTCTTTTTCTCAGGATGATGATGATGAGGATGAGGATGATGAGGATGATGATGATGAGGATGATGATGATAAAGCAAAAAAACCATTGAAATCCATCCTTAAAACAAAGTCTACTCCACAAGAAGTAAAAAATTAAATCAAAATATTTTTTTTGTAACTAAAAGTGGCAATCATTTTAGACAAAACCTGCTGCAAAACGCCCACCTCCTGTTGAACAGGATGATGATGACGACGACGACGACGAGGATGACGATGATGATGATTCAGTAAGTAGAGAAAATAATATATACTCATTATTCATGGTATGTAATAGTGTCTCGCTTAATGAGGATTCTACCACTATAATCCAGAGAAATTTTATTGAAACAGTTCTAAAACTTAACTCTTGATTTTGACCTATCCTTTGTTACACCCTCGAGTCAAAGCACTCGTAAAACCATAATTTACGTGTCACAATAAGGGTTATTCTTTTTTTTTAGGATGATGATGATGTGAAAAAACCAATGAAATCCATTCTCAAAACAAAATCTTCACAAGAAGTAAAAATATACCAAAGTACTTTTTTCCTAAACAAATCATTTTAATATTTAGACCAAATCTGGTAGCAAACGTCCATCACTTGTTGAAGACGACGACGACGATGATGATGATGTAAGTAAACTTCTTTTGATTTTGAAACAAACTTATTTTTAATTAACATAGGACGACGATGAAGACGATGACGATGTAAGTTAAACATCATATCTTGGATCTTTTTCAAAACTAAACTTTTCCAGGATGACGACGACAACAACGAGGAAATGCTTTCTTCACCACCTAAGTCTGCATCAAAACAATCATCATCAACAGCAACTCCTCCTTCGAAACAAAACCCCACGCCTACAACTTCAAAATCGGAATCTACACCGTCAGCAACACAAAATAAACAAAAATCTGCAAGTGAAACTATTAAACAAGAAAATTCAAATAAGCCACTTGATAAACTTCGATTGTACATAAATTCAATTAAAGAAAGTATTACTGTATCGGATATGAAAGCACTCTATCCAAAAGCAAAATTCGTGAAAATGCAAAAACGAAAAGTTGGTCCAAATCATAAAATAATGCAGTAAGTTCTCATTAATACTTGTTTTTCTTGGAGTAATTCTATTTTTATGTTGTTTTAGATTAGCTTTTATTACATTTGATAATGAATCCGATTGTGCTAATGCATTAAAAGCTTATACGACAATCGGCGGCGAAAAAGTCAATGTATCTTATGCTTATGGTAAATTAGATAAACAAGTTAAACCAACCGTTACTGATTCAAAGAAAAATTCTGAAGAGAAGAAAAAACAACCAACTCCAACAGACAATAATACTAATAAAACACAACAGGCTAAACCAGGTTTGTTTCGAATCTTTTGCTTCATCATCGATTTTACTAGTTTTCCTTTTTCTAATTTTAGCAGCAGAGAATGTGACTGATTCAATATATATTGGTCAATTGCCTGAAAATGTTGAAGAATCTGATTTAAAAAAACTTTTTCCAAAAGCAATCAAAATCGAATTAGTACCAGCTAAAACAAAGCCTAAAGGAGTTCGACCTGGCTTTGCCTTTGTTACTTTTGCTGATGATAATTCAGCGGCTGTTGCTATTAAATTGGGTCCAACATTAAAACTTAAAAATACACAATTGAAAGTTGGTTATCGAACAAAACGAGCAACTGCAACTGAATAATTAAAACTTTATTGTTATTATCTTCATTGACAGAAGATATCACGCGAATGTGTTCATTAAAGCCGTTTCTGTGTTCATTTTTTTTACTATATTCACTGCGTTCTTTACTCTGAAAAACTAATAATCATTATTCAACGATTAATAATTAGAATGAAAACTACTTAACGCTACTTTTTATTGATGAATATTGAAAAATGAGGATAATAACAACAATTAACGTTGTTGGACTATTCTATTCTAGGTATAGAAGTAAATATGGCTATACTAGTACTGCTGACGAATATATGAAACGATTTTCATAAAAAGTAATCGAATGATGGTTTTACGATGTACGAAAATTCAGATTAACAGTCTGCGAAAAACATTATCAAAGAGTTATTTCTTGAAAAATGAATGAAAGAAACTGCGTAGAATTATTTATGCGGAAAATTTTGTCGACAATCCAGTCGTATGAGTGAGAATGATCTGAAAATTGATGCTGTCACATTGTTACATCAGCCGTTGTAATTTAAGCACAAAGAATTTGGAATTGTTCTACCATCGTCTAAGAGGAAGTCTTCACTTTTTTCGATCGAAAACTTTTAAACTCGCAATATATCGTAGATTATTTATTTGTTGTTGTTGTTGTTGAAAAATATTTTTTCTTCAAACAAAAGAGAAGAAAAGTCACAGCTGCTTCTCGACTGGAAAGTATTGTGAGCCAAAGTTTATGCGTTTTTGAAAAGATCATGTACCATGAGTATTTATCATATTTTTACGATTTAAACGGATAAATTTTGAAATGAAACAAAAATCTGATGTAGCATTCTGAATAACAAGTAACAAGTATAAGCAAAATGTATAAGACACTTGCTTAACTCAATTTACACGCTATTTTACACCTCTATGAATTAGTTTTTAAATGAGTGAAAGTTAAAATGTACCATACGACCACATAATGGAATAATCTTGTATACATTAGTTTTAGGTGTATGATCGGAAATATTTAGTTGTATTTTTTAATCTGGCTAACTACTTTCAGCAATGGCCTTGTCTACACTAGAAAATTTAATGTTGAATTAAGAAACGTGGTTGGTTAAAAACTTAATTCAGATGTAAAGCACTTTTTAAAAGTGCATTAAAGTTAATGCACTAATCGATAAAGAACTTGATGTACTAATTGAAAGCTTGGAGGGGCCTCAATGAAGTCGCTGTATATTATCGATAAACAGATATTTTATAGAGAACAGGAGATGAACTATAAAAATAAAAAGCCCCAGAATAGTGAACGAAACTAAAGTTGAAAGAAACAAGCTAGAATAGTAAATATTTTGGCGACAAATTTCGTCATGTGTCGTTAATTATCAAAACGAGACAGAAGCGACTTTTTCTTTACTGAACCGAACATGTGGTAAATTTATAGATTCAGACTACGTTATAGCGGTCGCTTCTCAATTCTGATTGATGCATTAAACTTATAAGTGTAGACGCACCCAGATTTAATTCGAATTAATGCCGCATTATCTTTCTAGTGTAGACAAGGCCTTAGCAAATAAATAATAATACGCAATGATCTACTGACTGATGTGAGTGGTTTATATCATCATTTCTAAAATGAATTCACTTATGCCCAGGTCGAGAAATCCCACACCGAATCCGATAGAAACTTGATAGTATCCTACCATTCCGACAGAATCTTATAGGATTCCGGGTCGAGGAATTGACGTCGGAACTCATTGAAATTCCGATCACATCCAACGGTGTTTCTTAGGAATCCGACACTGAGGATTCAACTTCGAATCCGTTCCGATTGGTTCCCATTGTTGGATTGCTCGACCTGAGCTCCAGAGGATTTTTCGTGAAAACCTAGATTTCACATTTGATTTGAATTTTAAGGGGGATCGAAACAAGGAATGTCGTTGAAAAGGTACCCATTCAATAGAGCACATCGAGTTCTATCAACAGCGAAGTCTCAAGGGNGAGTACTTTCAAGTTTGCTCTTTCTTGTCCTGCAGCGCAACGCTGGTTTGAATCATATCCTAGAATAAGAAACCTGACTTTCTATAATAGGATTCAAAATGCCCGAAACTCACTAATTTTCACCGAAGGAACAGAAATACGTTTAGATTAACTTTCGCCTCTGGATCCGATACAATAATCACTTTTTGTCGAAATAAGGAAAATCTGAACCCAAAAGATGCCATTTTGGCTTATTCACGTCTCTTTTTTTAAAAGCTCCGAAACGGCAGTTTAAAACAGCTAAACTCTCACTAATCTGAAAAAGAAGATTATTGATGAACGTCACAAGAATGAGCATTATCAATTTTCAAACTAGAATCGTTCGATAGAGCTTTTTGAGGGTTACAAAATGCCTATATGTTATTCTATCTTTTTTTTATCGTTAATAGCTTAATAGAAAAATAGAAAAAATGGGTTTTGAGATTTGAAAGTTGATTCTTGTGTACGTGTTCAGTATTATTGTTTTCTTTTTTTGTTCAACTTTCTTCAGAAAAGCTTTTCATATACGTCTTATGTAGAATTAAGTAGTAGATCTTTTGGAAACAAATTGGAGCCTAGAAAATCAAAAATGAAAAAGTTATCGAGGAAACACTGCGAAGGTCATTCTTTATGGGCACCCGTTAGAATCACAGTGTAAATTCTTATAGCAAGATGTACACTGTACACTTTGTTTTTCTGAGCAAAGTGTAAATCAGAGTGTACATCAGAACTAGCAGATGTTCTGTACATTTTGCTTCTGCTGTGTACACCTGCTATTGGAAACACTGCAAAGGATAACAGACGCAAGACAACTTCTGTTTCATTGGTTGCTCATACTATCCAATTATTAGCCGAAGATTAGTCATCTGACATCTATTCATAGTCAAATCAAACAACATTTATATTTTATTCATTCAAGACTCAACAAATGTCACCGCCAACAAAGACAACATCGGCTAAGTCGACTAGTGATGAACAAAATCCAAGTGAAAATGGTTCATCAACAGATAAAAATCTTTCATCTTCAGTGTCTCCGTTAAAAAAAATTGAAAAAGTTGTTGTTCATCCACTTGTATTGCTCAGTGTTGTTGATCATTTCAATCGTATGGGTAAAATAGGAAATTCGCAACGTGTTGTTGGAGTCTTGCTTGGTTCACTGAAAAATAAAATTCTTGATGTTTCAAATAGTTTTGCATGTAAGAATTTTTTTTCAATCTTTTATATATGATTACGTTTCTTTCTTTTTCTTTTTAAGTACCATTTGATGAAGAAGAAAAAGAAAAGGAGGTTTGGTTTCTTGATCATGAATATTTGGAAAATATGCATACTATGTATAGAAAAGTTAATGGTAAAAGAAAAATATTTGAAAGTATTTTTTTATTGATTAGAATTTGAAAATTTTAGCTCGTGAACGTATTGTTGGATGGTATCATACAGGTCCAAAGTTACATCGAAATGATATATCAATCAATGAATTAATTCGAGGATATCAACCAGATTCAGTACTTGTCATTATTGATGCTAAACCCAAAGATTTAGGTTTACCAACTGAAGCATATATTGCTGTTGAAGAAATTCATGATGTAAGAAATCCTCTCTTTTTTTCGAACTTTACAAGTTAGTTTCTTTTTTTGTTTTAAAAGGATGGTAGTCCAGCATCAAAAACTTTCGAACATTTATCATCAGAAATTGGTGCCGAAGAAGCTGAAGAAGTTGGTGTTGAACATCTTCTACGGTACGATCATCTTAATAGTCTGTCTACCTTTAGTTTTCTCGGACTGTAAAATTTAGCCTATTTCATAAATAGATGACTTGATCTATCGCAAAACGATTCTGTAATGAATCGATCAAGTTTATCCATTTTTTTATCAAGCATGTAAAATCTTTGTTGTATCTTCAGATAGAAACCATGACAATATCTCAAACATTTAACCGAATTTATTGTCTCTCTCTCTCTCTCTATACATGAGTCAAAATAAGGAAATTGGTATGTTTGAGCGAGTTACAGCATTTAGTCAAAGATAAATAAATAAATATTTCCTATAAGTATATCAATATACGAAATAAGACATTTCAGTTTTATTCAGATGCATTTTGTCACCAGGGAAACTGTTCTTCTCAGTTATTTCTCTTTTTCAGCTGAAAAATAGTAATTAACCATAAGACATACTTCTCGATCACATTTTGGTATGAGTTTCACAATATTTGATTTTCTTTTCCTGCCAAGTTTGATACAAAGTTCATTCTTTTTTTCTTTCTATTGGAAACTTTATTTTATGCTAAATTTAAAATCGAATATCGATTTTTAAAGTAGATCTAAGCACATTTATAATAGTTTATTGACAAATCTTCAATTATACATATAAATTATAAAGAAAAATACACAAACATGATTTTTCAACACAAAATCTTTGTCACAATAAATTCTTTCTAATAAAATAAAACAATTTTCAACATTAATTTATCGTGTCACAACATTCTTGCGTTCATAGCATTGAAAATAGCCCTGAAGGCATATTTTACGATTGGATTTGTTCGAGAAATTCCCTATTGCTCAATATAAAGTCGCAAACTAATTCACTTCTTTTGTTTTCAGTGATATTCGTAATGCAACAGTCGGTACATTATCACAATGTATAACAAATCAATTAATGGGTCTTAAGGGTTTAACAAAAAGTCTATATGATGTTCGAGCATATCTTGACAAATTATTAGCAAATAAATTACCAATAAATCATCAAATATTGTCACATATTCAAGATATATTTAATTTATTACCTGATGTGACGCAACAAGATTTAATGAAATCAATTTATGTTAAAACAAATGATGAAATGTTACTTGTTTATCTATCATCATTAATTCGTTCGATAATAGCTTTACATAATTTAATTATGAATAAAATTCAGAATTCTGATGCTGAAAAAACAGATAATATACCAGCAACTACAGCTGCAGTAACAGCTGCTGTTGATAAGAAAACAGAGAAAGGAGGTGGTGATAAGCCGACAACAAATGCGAGCTCAAGTTAAAATACAAAAGCATTTTTTTTTATATTGTTCTTTTCTTTTATTTGAATAAACTGGAGCTCGAGAGAGTAAAAAAGAATAAGAATAGATTCTGCAGATCGCTTTTACATAAAGAAAATTTAAAAGTAAAATAAAACAAACTTCCTTTGTATATTTCTAGACATAAAAACAGACAAAAATGAAATTACGCGTTCTTTCCTTGAATATTTGGGGTGTACATTTTATGGCGAAATTAATCGATAAGCGTATTCAAGCACTAATTAATCATTTGAATAGTCCTGAAGTCGACTATGATATTATTGGGTTACAAGAAGTAAGTTTGACACGTCGAAAATAACCTATACAAGTTTTTTCTATTGAGTAGGTATGGAGCAAAAGAGATTATCTTCATATACAAAATCAAATTAAATCTATTTATTCGCATAGTTACTATTTTTTAAGTGGCGTCATTGGTTCAGGTTGTTGCATTTTTTCAAAACATCCCATTATTGGTGTTTATGAGCATCGATATAGTTTGAATGGTGAGAAAATTTTCTTTTTTTTTTCAAACTTAAAATAATAATAATTTTCATAGAAAATTTGTAAAATTATTTTTACAATTTCTTATTGATACTTAGTATGCGTACAATTAATAACTTACGAGTAGTCAAAATTCTTCTTGGGCAAAGGTCCGATACAGTAAAGATCACTTGTGTTCTTTTCAAGAATAATTTTTATCCGATTTGCGACTGATATTTCGAAGACGAGAGCACACTACTAGCCGACTCATATCGATATCAAATTCTGTGTGAAGTAAAATGTAGTACTTTAATCTAAATAAATTTATCTCGAAAAAGAAAAACAGACTGTAATCGATGCAATATTTGCAGTAAATACTTAACTTTCCTCGTACCACTCATCATCTGTCAAATAAAATTTTCTGCATGAATGACAAAACAAAGCTTCCGTCAAAAAGAGAACCATTCATGTATAGTAGAATAATTTCCTCTTTTTTGAGCTAAAAATCAATGATGCATAGCAGAGGCTAAACATGAATTGTAAGTGTAAAAAATTCAACTTTCAAATACACTTCATAATTATAATATCTGAAATCTGTTGTACACCAAAACTTCTTGACTCACCAACTATTTACAGACTACAATAATTACTATATACTTCTATATTCAATGCGAACTGTTTTTCCGAGACGTAATTTCACCATAAAATAGTTGAGAGAGAGTATCACACTCTCAACCGTTTTCATTCCAAAGCAAATCAATCATTCGTAGATATCAATAAGAGAATTCAATCACCAACTGATATATGATGTAATAATTCTAGGATTTCCACATAAAATCCAACATGGAGATTATTTTGCTGGTAAATTAATTGGTCTATGTAAAATTTTAATAAATGGTCATGTAGTAAATGTATATAATACACATTTGCATGCTAATTATCATCATGTTATACCGAAAGATATTTATTTGGGACATCGTGTATGTCAAGCATATGAATTAATTCAATTTATTGAGAGTACATCAGCAGCAGATACAACACATTTAACAATTCTTCTCGGTGATTTAAATTTAAGAACAGAAGATTTAGGTTTTCAACTTATTCGAGGTATTCTTCAATTGCACGATTCGTTTCTTGAACGAATTAATAAGGTAAAATAAGATAAATTTATACATTCATTCAACATAATACTATTCTCTTCTTCTTTGGTAGGATATCTATGATCCAACTGTAGGCAATAACGGTTTAACATGTGATTTACTTGATAATCCATATGTTACTCCATATCAATTACAAGGTGAAGGTGAACGCATCGATTATATACTTTATCGAGCACGAAATGGTTTGTAATTATTTATTTTCTTTAAACTTATTCAAACACTTCATTTTTGTGTTACTTATAGATAATGTAAAATGTCTTGAAGCTTATCCGACGTTACATAAAGTTCCGAATGACCCAAATGGACTTTATTATTCCGATCATTTAGCTGTCTATGCATTATTTGAAATCGATGAAAACGCACCAGAGAAAAAGGTGAAACGTCGCGAAGATTTTGAAATAGTTGATGAAGAAACACAAGCATTACTTCGTTCGGCTTGTGGTGTTGTTGAAGAAACAATTCAACGTCTCCAACGCGAACGAATATTTTTTGCTCTTGGCATATTTATTCTTATTTTAATTTTATTTTCATTAAATGGCAATCCATTATCAAACAGTTATTTATATACAATATTTATAATTCTTAAGGATATTCTGTGTATCATTGGTACAGCAATATGTATTTGGTTTATTTGCTTTGGTAAACCTGTTGAGCGGAATGCTTTAAGTGCAGTGCAAAATGCAATGCATCTACGATTAAGAGTAGCACAGTTCTCATACTAGTCTTTTCTTTTCATCATGTCATATATGTTATTTTAATCAATCAATGAAACATTTGTAGATAATCTACGCTGAACATTATAATCCAATTATTTATTAATAAATTTTGCAATAGTTTTCGCTAAATTGATTTTGTAATTTTTTTTCTTGTCAACTTAAAATAGGTGAAATATATCGTCAAAGAATCTATAAAAAATGATGCATGATCAATCTATTTAGGTATGATTGTTTTACAAGCGAAAACTTTTCTTCAAATGTCAACCATGAGTATTGACTCTCAAGAATGATTAATAATTTATTGGTTTAGTAGTGAGTAATGATTCGATCCGACTTTTGTCAATATTTTTATCTCAAAAGCGTACACGTTTCAGTTGTAAGCCATATATTTCTCAATATTTCAATCGATTTTTATAGTTTTCAATATATCGACGGTAAACTAGTAGCACAAAACATGAATCACTAAATTATAGATAGGCAGTGTTTGATAACAAATTGCATTCCATCAAAATAAATGACATCATTAAGGAGCTTGAAAAAAAAAATACATGATAATAAAAATCGAATTATTTTTTATCTCCTTCCATTAACCACTTGAGAGATAGTATCTCTTATCTATTTAAGTAATAAAGAGATCAACAATAAATTCAAAAGAGTAACAATTAGATTTTTCGAAATATTAATCAACTGCATTGGGTTTTAGGAAAATCGAAATAAAGTCAGATATTTTAAGCCTTGATATTTTGTTTTAGGTTTCCTATCATTCTTTTAAATAAACTTTAAAAAAAGATTGGTTTCTACTTTTAAAAACAAAATCAAAAAGAACAGCGCCAATGATTCAACTAAAATCACTATCAGATTAATGTATGTCAAAGTAAAGCTTTTTTTTTCACGCAGCTGTTATTTCTTTAGTGTTAATCATCACTATACATACCTGGGAATAAGTACAGAAAAGAGAGAAACGAAAATCAAAAGTAAAAAAATGCAATAAAGTCATAATTCAATAGAAGTGTCTCGCTGTCGTCTATTTTTACGATACAACCTTGTACAGAACAATAACAGAAAAATGCCTGGAGCAAATTATCAATCAATCCCTGAGACAAATAATAGTAAGAATCTTTAAGATTAAAATTAGACAAGACTGCTACATGAGCCAGTGGCGGCGAAGCCACTGAGACCCATGAGGCTTGAGTCTCACCTAGATTTCGCAAGACGACGCTCAACTTCACTTGCTTTTGTACTGATTATTGCTATTTTGGTACTCTTGCACCAAAGTAGAAGTAAAGAAAAGTATATTTTGGTATTTTCCAATCTTCTTTTTTATACTGACTATTTTTATTTTTACTGAAGTTCAATAAAAAGAAGACTTATTTTCTGCTAGATGCTTTCATAAAATTCCACAGTAGAAAAAAAAATATTTTGAACCTCGCCTAGCTTAATGACGTTCCGTCACCTCTGACATGAGCTGTTTCACGCGAGTAAAATTTCTCTTCCATTTTTCTTGCCATATAGGCCTCTTCTTGGTAGGCATCATATTTCTTGTTTATTCTGTAACAACGAATGGAATATGATGCTTTTTTGTGGCTTTGCCAAACTATCAGAAAAATGGGAAACTAAGGAGATATATAGATAATAATGTTCTAGTACTTTGTTTCCACATAATCTATGCATTGCTTTAATTTTTATTAATTATTATGGGTCGTTCAAAAAAACAAGAAAAAGGTTTATTTAATGTTTTCAAAGAAAAATCACCTTATTATTAATATTTAGATTTAAAAATTAAACGTAAACAACGTCGTGTACTCAAACGTTTATTTCGATATAGCCGACCAGATTGGCTATTGATTACATTCGGAACAATTCTTCTATTAGGAGCAGCTTTATGCAAGTACTGTTCTAATTGATTTCCCAAAAATGATATTTTTATTTATTATTTTCAGCTGAAGTTTTTGTACCATTATATACTGGAAGACTTTTGTCAAGTGTCGCGTTTAAAGACTCATGGGAACAATTTAAACATAATTTAATTATGTTCGTGATTGTGAATTTTTCTGGGTATTACAATATCAAATAAAACTAATTACATAAATTAATTCTGTTATTTTCAGAGGATTTCTTGGTGGATTTCGTATTGGAATATTTTCTGTATGTGTATCACGCCTTAATATTCGTCTTCGAACAAAATTATTTCAATCCTATTTACGACAAGAAATTGGATTTTTTGACACTAATGAAAGTGGCAAATTACTTTCACGTCTTAATCATGATACACAAATAATGAGTTCAACTGTAGCCAATAATATACCTCAATGTATTGGTGCATTTGTTAAATTTGGTAAGTTGAGAACAATAAAAAAATAACAACTTGTCGCTAACTACTTTCTATTCATAAACAAGTAATAAGTTGTTTACTCTATGAACACTTGAACATTTGATCAAAGCTGCTTTATTCTTTAATGAAATATTCACTATGTTGTTTTTTCTTATATTTTTCTAGTTGGTACATTTATTATGATGATCAAATTGAGTTTTCATTTAACCATTGCTTGTCTTATCGGTGCACCACTTATATTAATTGTTACTAGAATAAGCGGCAATGCTCATGGACGTATATCAGAAAAAGTTCAAGATCTATCCGCTGATGCATCCGAAATAGCCGAAGAAACTATTCAAACCATACGAACAGTTCGAAGTTTTGGAAATGAAGATGGCGAATTGAAACGATTTGCTGGTATTCTTAAACAAGCTTATAAAGCATCATTGGTACAAGCTGCCTTATCGGCGGCACAAAAATGGTTTGTTGAAGTGAGTATGATCAAGTTCAAATAGTTTGGTTTTTAATTAAACGAAAAAAAAAAAGAAATTGATCATTCATATGGAGGATGTGATTAGCTTTTTACTTTTTTTAGAAGCATTTATTTAATCTTTGTTTTTATTTAATAGTTAGCTCAATTGGGCATGAGTGTTGTTATGCTTTCCTATGGTGCTCATCTTGTACGTAACAATCGAATTGCTGGACCAGATTTATTGGCATTTGTGATATATCAATTAACACTTGGATCAATTTTAACTGTGAGCTGATATACATTTAATTTTCAAATAATGCGTTTATTTATATTGAAGGATATTTCTCAAATATATACAGCACTCATGACAGCAGCTGGTGCTAGTCAATCAGTTTTTGATTATCTCGATCGTAAATCAACGCAACGACCCAATGGGACACTTCAACCTGCTGAATTTCGAGGTGAAATTGAATTTAATGATGTTTCACTTTTTTATCCAGCAAGACCAGATGAAATTGCTCTTCAAGTAAAATTTATTTTGTTCATTTCCACTTATTTCTTTCGTTTTATAGAATGTAACATTTAAAATTGAACAAGGTCAAACGTGTGCTTTTGTCGGACCATCGGGTTCTGGTAAAATAAAACAATTATTGTTCGTAGTGAACTATCTTTCTATTCTTTTGTTATTAGGGAAATCCTCTTGTATTAATTTACTTGAACGTTTTTACGATCCAAGTAGTGGCACAATATTGATTGATGGTCGAGAAATTCATGATTATGATCATAAATATCTTCATCAAAAAATTGCTATGGTGGGACAAGAACCTATTTTATTTAATAGAACAATTAAAGAAAATATTGCATATGCGATACATGATGATGGTGATGATGACGACGACACTAGTATTCGACATGAAACAACCATAATGCAAGCTGCTGAACAAGCCAATGCACATGGATTTGTTACTGACTTTGTTAATGGATACAATACGATATGTGGCCAACGCGGTGGTCATTTATCAGGTTAGAATTTATTATGAAAATTTATATTTTGAATATTCGATTGTTTTTTCAAATTGAATAGGTGGTCAAAAACAAAGAATATCAATTGCTCGAGCTATTATTCGACAACCAACAATACTTTTGCTAGACGAAGCAACATCAGCTTTAGATCCTGTGAATGAACGTTTGGTAAAAATATATTTGAAAAAGTTTTATTCATTATTTTGAATTATGATTCTTTCTTTGTTTCTAAATAGATTCACGATGCCTTATTTTATAATAAAGAAAGACAAGAACAGAGAACTGTTCTTATATCAGCACATCGGCTAAGTACAATCGAACGATGTGATAAAATATTTGTGATACACAAAGGTCAGTTAATCGAACAAGGCACACATGAAGAATTAATGGACAATGGAAATGGACTCTACCGAGAACTTGTTCGACGGCAAAACATGGATATAGACTGTAATTGATTTAATAAATAAGGTTTATTTTTTTATATTCAGGAATTTTTGATATTGTGCAATACCAAAAAAAAGTACATGAAATTAGCCATATAAATAAGTTTTTTCTGTTTTGGTAAAAATGCTCAACGATTTTTCAGTGAAAGTGTCACTCATGAAAAACATCGTCTACATAACGACGAATGAAGAAGTGCATGTTATGAGCCAAAAACAGAGAAAATATTCTTTTATTAAGTCAATCATATGAGCTGCTGAAAAATTTCATAGGCTAAAATAATCAAATTATAAAGTGCACGTAATGTCATACCCATTCAAAAGTTCAACAGAATTCATTGTACACTTTTTGCTATAAGGTTGAGGACAGTTATAATTTGAAATTCATCTGTCGAATAAACACTTACTAATTAACTAACATTTTCATGTTGATATTTTTTCGACTGAGTGGTATAAATTCCGTATTGAACTAATTTTAAAAGATTTTTTTTTATTTATATGTCTTGTCTGTGAAATTATAATAGTTTGAATGCATTACTACCTCTAAACAACATATAGACAGGAATATGTTACAGAGGAGATATTTAGCTTGATATTTAATTATTAAGTAGAATCTGATGATGATTCTAAGAATGCTCAATAGTTTTAAATTCAAACGGCATTCAATAACTTCGAATTATTTCTCACCGTTTCGAGATTCGAATTGATTATTTCAACTGAAGACTCTAACGTAATATCAGGGTCAGAAGATGAATGGATAGTGAAAAACAAATTTCAAGTCTGACATTCTTAGTCTAATACATCCGGTAATACTTGATCCAATCATAGAATTCATTGAAAAGTATTCTAATTTTTTAACAATGATATACGAATATGGATCATTTCAGATCTATTCATTCGGAAGATATTTTTCGCGCAAGAAAAATATTGACTTGACAAATCTTGTTGTTACTATGGATTTATATTATTCACATGATTATCAGCTTAGCATACAATCGAATGCTACATAGTTAATTATTTTTTATTTATTCCAGTCAAACTCTTTGGATATATTACATCGCCTTGTCGTATACTAACTAATTATTTGAAATAATTAATAGATTATTAGGCAATAAAACTTCTTTTTTTAACAATAGATTTCTTTTTTGATCAACAAGAATTTCAACAATCAACATTCAATCTTCGTGTAGTTTTCGGTGTTAATAAATTCTTCACTCGTATAGTCATTCACGAGAAGTTTACTCTAGATGAGAGCGACTTTTTAATAAAAATATAAATCCTACTAATTCTCGAAAGTAAATAACGAAAGTCACGCCATTTAAATATTTGACTAAGAATATTTATTATGTTTTCTGTTCATCATGACATCTTCATACTTAATTGAACTTATTTCACAAAAAATAAATAACCAATAGCACAGAATTTAAGCGACGAAGGAAAATAATCGTTGTTTTCTTCTCTTCATGCCGAGAAGTTTTCGTTATTGCACAACGTCTATGCAATATCGCAATAACGTAAAAACAAGCATATAAATATCCTTGAAAATACAGTTATTATTATTAAGAAAAAACGTTTTACTCAAATATTTCCAAATAACAATGTCCAAACGTGCGGCACCAAAACGCAAAGCAGCTACTGCAGCCGAACATGAAATAAAACGAGCTAAAGGCGAAACTGATTTATTTAATTTAAAATGGTATGAACATGGTGAACCATTATCCAAAGGTTTCGTTCCCTTAGTTTATCTCTATGGTGATACATTACCTGGTTGCTCAAAAATTGCTGCATTCGATATGGATTCAACATTAATTAATGTCAAATCTGGAGCTAAATTTGCTAAAAGTAATTAAATTGAAAAATATACTTATTTTCCTTTTAATTTATAAAACAAAAAAAACTTATAGATCATGCCGATTGGGTATGGTGGCATCAAACAGTTCCGAAAAAACTTGCCGAACTTCATAAAGAAGGTTATCGTTTAATAATCTTTACAAATCAAGCTGGCATTGAAAAACAACACACAAAATTAGATGACATAAAACGTAAATGTGAAAAATTAATTGAAGAAATCAGTGCACCTATGTATGTATATATTGCAACGGGTGAGAATCATTTTCGAAAACCAGCTACATCAATGTATGACTTTTTCGTTGAAAATTGCAATCAAAATGTTGATGTAAGTTATGGAAAATGCATTGTGACGATAGTTTGATCCCTTTGGAAAATAGGTTGACAAGAAAAATAGTTTTTATTGCGGTGATGCTGCTGGTCGAGTAAACAATTGGTTACCTGGAAAGAAAAAAGATTTTTCATGCGCGGATAGAAAATATGCTCATAATATTGGTTTATGTAAGTAGAAGTAAAAAAACGCTTTTTTGTTTTGTTTTATGGTCTTGTACGGAAATTTTAGCTTTTAAAACACCCGAAGAAGTTTTTCTTGATGAAGCTCCAACCAATAAATTTGAATGGGGTTCAATTAATCCAAGTGAATACGTTGCTAAACTGTCGAACGGTAAAACAACAAATGCTACACAAACCTATCATAAAACGGTAAATTTTCAAAAATAAAAATAAAAATAAGTTTTTCTATTGTCACAAACTTCTAGACGCAAGAACTTGTTATTTTACAAGGACCACCAGCATCAGGTTTATATAAACAAAAATAAAAAAGCTCATTTTTTTAATGTCATCAATCTTTTAGGAAAAAGTACATTTTCTCGTCGATATTTTAAACCCTATAATTATGAAATTATCAATCGTGATACACTTATAACACCGGCAAAATGCTTGAAAGTAGGATCTTTTATTACCATTTGAAATCTATTCACATAATTCTTTTCTATTGTTTGAAGGCAGCAACGGATGCGTTAAAGAATGGTAAAAGTGTCGTAGTTGATAATACTAACCCAGGCGCATCTACTCGATCTGAATACATCGCATTAGCTAAATCGTATAAAGTTCCGTGCCGTTGTTTTGTTTTGAATACTCCGATTGAGTTATGTCATCATTTAAATTATGTTCGTGTTCATCAAACAGCCGGTGATGTTCGTCGCATACCAGGTATGTTTGGGGAAAAACCCGTGTGAAAAACTTTCTTCTATCCACAAGAGTTTTGCTTTTCTTTTCATCATTATAGATGTTGGTTATAATATGTACAAGAAGAATTACGAAGCGCCCAAAACAAGTGAAGGCCTCGGAGAAATAATACATGTTGACTTTGTGCCGAACTTCGATTCAGAAACACATGAAAAAATTTTTCACTATTATACAGAATCTTAGAAGAATGTTTTTTTTTCTCGAATATAACAATTGATTGTAATTATATTTAAAATGTCGAATTAATAAAATGAGATTGTGTTGCCCTTCATATGTTTACATGACAAAGTTTAGATTGTGTGAGACATGTACTAATTGTTTTCGACGTCTCAGTCAAAAAACGATAGTTCCGTTCGTACCTAATTTATGATCATATACTCTGTAATCGTAATTCATTGTAATGTGACATGATCGATAATATACTGTCTGGAAATAGAAGCAAGTCGTCAGTATTTCATGACGAATATGAATTTAATTTCTTCTAAAAGGGATCAATTTTGAAAGCACACGACTTTCACAGTAAAACAAATATCATACAATTGACTCAAATATCAGCATTGAGTTTTATTCAAATTTTATACCATTAAATGTAGTAATTATCTAATGATTCGCATAGAAAGTATTTTTCTACTTAATGAAATAGGATTTTAAAAAGTGTAAGAATCGAACAGAGTTAACTGAAAACCTCAACAATTCGAGCAAGTACGACTGTTTCTTACATTTATCTAATTGGATTGGCTCACGCATAACAATAATATCAGATAGACCGATCATCACTAACTAAATTTCACTCGAAGACTTGACAGTCATCGGTGTTTTCATGTATTAATAAAATTCGATCTTGCACATGAACATTGACGAATATCTGTATGTTGCATCTTAGAAGATTTGTAATAAATAACAAACAACATTGACTGACAAAATTCTAATTGCCATTTTCAGTCAGATGATACATCTGGATTTTATCAAAATTTTCTACTCGATCAATACTGAAAGTTATTCAGAGCTATTGTCAGAATAATTTGCAGAAAGAAAAACTTCCATCAATTACTGGAATAGCTGGAGAGCGATGGATGAAATCTACTAATATCTTTTATTAGTCTAATTTATTTCGAAAATAGAATAGAATATTATAATCCTATTTATATAGAACGTATGTGAGTAAATAATACTGGATACATCCTATAGGAAAATATTATCTAGAACGCTAGGAAAACTAGCTAAGCTAATCTTTCCATTTAATAGAAAAGAGGAAAACATTGTCTTAGTAACCATACTTTCTCAAAAAACAGTGATGTTCTTGTCGTGACTTGATTTGCATTTAGCGTGTATATATATTGAGGCAGAAAAGGAGATTATTAGGTTTTGATTCTCTTTCATGCGTCCTTCTCAGCAATCTAAGGCACGCATCCTCGTTCAGTATTAGAAACGAGAGTCTGTTTTTTTATGATTCTTATTAATATTCGTACGTTTTATCATAGAAAAAGTAAACAACCCGTTAATAGAAGCAAATATGATTACTTCATTTGAATTCAAACAACAGAATATATAATAAATTTGCTAATCATATTCGAGAATAACCCACACGGCACCAAGAAGCCGCGAAATGATTTGAGGTCTCATTGTGTTCATTTTCACTTCGTTTATTAAGAATAGTTGAGAAAATTAAAGGAAATCTTTTCTTTCTTTTCATTGCATCTTGCTTTACACTTCAATAGGAACTTTTATCCTATTAAAAGTTCGAAAGGGATAATATATCTCAAGAGACTCACTATTATAGGCAAAAATATATAGATGTATGCGTGAGCGTAAACACGAGCGAGAGTGAAAGTTTTAGAAGAAAAAAATAATAAAACCCACTATACACAAGAGTAACTCATAATCTGATCAACACTTTTTATTTTTGTTTCTGTTTTTGATGCAAAAAAAATGTATCAATTATGCCGATTGGAAGTAGCTTATTCTCTGTTATTTGAATACATATATTATATTTTTTTTCTCTAATGAGTATTCATCCATAAAAAGAAAAGAATATTTTATCTTGAACAACTTAGTGAATATATCTTATCTTTAAATCTTTTCAAATTTTTGTTGACAAATGAGTTATTATTCTATTTATATTCGACTATAGATGTTTTTTGTTTTTGAAATAAGCAACCACGAACATAGACAACAAGAGTGACGTCATTTCCAATTTCTCTTCGTTTATTCAAGTAAACATGCAGCATACAAAATATTATTAGTGTGAGTAAACTTATTAGATTCCGAAACTGCTTATTTATATTCCAATTCTACAAACTAATATTATTGTCGACAGAGTAATTTAGTTATTAGGAAAAAATAAAGAGTAGACTACAACAAAACTTCGATTTCTTTTTTTCTTAAATGTTCACCTTTTCTTAGAATAGGATGTGGTGAACAGAAAAAAATGAGTTTATTAAGTTTTGTTAGTACTTCACATTTCCAAGAGACTCATGCATATATGTCTTATTGTATATATTTGATATGATTATTTGAAATAGTGCGTTTTTTCTTCATTCCTTTCCTTCTTTTTTTGACGCTCAGCGTGAAAGAAAATCATCAGAAACGAAAGGAAGTTATATTTATATTCCAACGGCTTACATTACTCGTTTTGTTTTTGTCTCGATTGTATGTTACAAAAATATATAATTGATAACATTGTTAATCCAATGAAATATGCGTAAGTAGATGAACAATGTTACATTAGGAAAACATTTTACATAATCTTTATATTTATCTAATCATTTGATCCCAACACCATTCAACGGTCTTCATTGTTAAATAGACGTACACACGATATTTTCTTCTTTCTTTCTTCCTCCTAATTTTTTTTTTCACGAACATATTATAGGCCGTCATTGTCGAGAATAGCTTGCTCGATGCAAAATAGACTGGACAGGAAACAGAATTTTTTTTGTAAGAAGCATAGCTAAATAAACTTAATGTCAACGAAGAAAAAGGGAAGACAACAGAACATATCTATCTACATATCATGTGGCATTTTTCCATTTAGTCTTTCATCTGCAATTCCACTAACGATTTTCTATACTATACATGTATAGTTTTTCTCTTTTTTCTTTCTCTCGATTACGATAAATCTTTGTTGATAATTCGACGCACAAGGCACTTAACTGAATGATTTGTACGTGCTTATAACAATCATATTTAACCTATTTTCGACGTTTAAGGCTATGATAATCAATTATTTCTAATTTATAGAATATGTTATATGATTGAAAATAAGTTTAATTGAATATGGCTGATTCTGGTGAAATACTACCAACATATTCATCATTATCATCGGCTCGTGATAATTCAAACTTCGATGATAGTTCAGTAGCATACATTCCTATTTTGGATTTTCAACGAAATGAAGCGCGTTCAATACTACATGAAAATGGTAATAAAATTAGTTTTATTTGAAATCTTGACATGCTGTTTATTTATATTAGACCGACATAAATCAATTTATCTTCAAGCTAGTTTAACAAAAAAATATAATCCAACAGAAAGACGTAGAAAACGTCATCGCCATTCACAAACATTGGGAGAATCAACTAATACATCATCAAAAGTAACTTCAAGCAATGGAACTAAGGATTCAAACGAAACCGGTATGAAGATTTTAATTACATTGGTTGAGGAAAACATCTATTTGCCTATGAATAGATAGCCCAAGTGCACGTATACAATTTTTACTTGGTGATGAAGATCAAGAAGATGATGATGAAGAACATAAACCACATGATTTATTTATTGAACTCAATGAATTAAGATGTGATAATGATAAGTCGAATGAATGTGGTGAACCTACTGATATGGGTTGGAAAGAAACAGCAAGGTATTCTTCAGTTTAAAATCAAGAAAAATAAGAAAATTTTGTATTTTTAGATGGATAAAATTCGAAGAAGTTGTTGAAACTGGCGGTCGATGGAGTAAACCGCACGTAGCCTCGTTATCATTACATTCATTACTTGAATTGCGTAATTGTATTTTAAGTGGATGCGTTATTCTGGATATGCAAGCTGATCAATTTTCTACAATAGTTGGTTAGTTAATCACATATTAATTTATATCTTGTTTTTTTTTGTTTTAATTTTATTTATTTTTCCGTAATAAAGATATGATTCTTGATACTATGATTGCTGATGAATCATTACCATCGGAAAAACGTTTAATCACGCGTAATACTCTTTTACTTAAACATATTCATCAGGTTGGATTTTTTTCTGATCCTTTCTGAGAAAAAAACAACTATTCTTTATATTTTTCTTTATTTAAAGCATGACAAAGAATTTCATCGAGTTTCACATACACAAGAAAGTAAAAAGCTATTACCATTCACACATTCATTTGCTGAACTAACACGAAATCGCTCACAAAAAGATATTACACCATCGATTGTTGATCAAATGCCACCAACAACACCGACCGGAACAACAAGTCAGCATCTAACACTAACTAATAGACGTAAGAGATCATCATTAGTTATAAAAAAAACAACAACATATTACTGATAGAAAAGAATATACATTTTTTGATAAACTACAATAGTATAACTAAGAGTCAAAGAAGAAGACAATAAGTCGAATTTTTAACTAAACACAAGTGGAATTCGACCAACGATAAATTCATTTAGTCACGTTCTACACTACAGTAGAAGTAGAACGATAAATAGCAAGAACAGAAAGAGAGAAAAGAAAAATTCGATTTGTAACTGGTTGCGTCGACAAACTACTAATGATAACGATATCTACTCGATGCACTTTAAAAAAACAGAAACATGTCTAATTAGAATGAAGCAGCTGTTCCCATCGATAATAGTGAAGCAATTTACTATAAAGATTTTGAAAAAACATACTAAACCTTAGAGAAAAAACTTTCGATCAAAACGCCTTAGTGAAGACAATGCTTCTAATAATATCTTAACGATGAGAATTTCCTTGTTATCCATTGCATTATCACGAATAAATGAAAAGTTTTTCCATTTGAATATTTGCGATTAAAACTTAGATAGTTTTACATACATGAATGAATAAACTAATCTACTCATAGTTCTTAAGTACTAAATGGAATGAAACAATTAATATAATCAATATGTCTTTAGTTGAATTCCAATTCGAAATACTAAATAGATTAGAAGAAACTAATAAAAGATTTATTAATTTAGTTTGTGTTGACAATCAATTAAAAACTCGTACGAATGAATGTGATGAATCAGGAAGTACCTTGTCAACAGGTGAATCACGCGTTAAAGTAAACAAAATAAGATGATATAATATCTTTTATATCAATTATTTTTGTTACAGATGAATTTATCATTTATGAAAAAAATTCCACCGAATTCTGAAGCAACAAATGTTTTAGTTGGTGCTGTAGATTTTCTTCAAACGCCGGTCTATGCATTTGTTCGTCTAGCAAAAGGTGTTACAATACCAGATCTTGTTGAAGTTCCGTTGCCAACGCGCTTTGTATTTATTTTAATTGGACCTAGTAGTGACCATTTACGGTATCATGAAATCGGACGTTCGATATCGACAATAATGTCTGATGAAGTATATTTTTGAATCATGAAATAAAGAAAATTAAATCATTAATTGATTTCAACTTTTTTCTTTTCTCTGAAGATTTTTCATGATGTTGTCTATCGAGCTAGAGATCGACAAGATTTACTTGCAGGTAGAGTTAATGAAAGAAATTCTTGTGGAAAATGAAAATAATTATTTTCGAATTTATATACAGGCATTGATGACTTTCTTGATCATGTAACAGTTTTGCCGCCGGGCGAATGGGATCCTACAACACGTCTTGAACCACCTAAAAGTATACCAAATAAAGTAATATTTAGAAAAATCGAGATTTAAGCGAAAAGTTAAGATTTTTTTATCATATAGGAAGATAGACTTGATAGAAATAAAATGAATGGTGTACAACAATCCAATGAACCAATACATCATGAATATGAATTAGATTCATCGTTAGTCACAACTGGACGGTATGAAAATAATTATTACGTTTAAATAACTTTTCACTAGTTTATTTTTATTGTAGATTTTGTGGAGGTCTTATAAATGATTTAAAACGTAAAATACCGTTCTATTTGTCAGATTTTACTGATGCTATATCATTTCAATCTATTGCCGCAATTATATTTCTATATTTTGCTTGTTTATCGCCCATAATTACATTTGGTGGTCTTTTAAGTAAAGCAACCGATAATAATATGGTATAAATTATATAAAAAGAGTCACTTTTCGTTATTTGTAATTCATATTTTAAGGCTGCGATTGAAAGTCTTCTATCGGGTGCAATTTGTGGTTGTCTATTTCATTTGTTTGCTGGTCAACCATTAGCAATTTTAGGTAGTACGGGTCCTGTATTGGTTTTTGAAACCATTGTCAATAGTTATTGCAGGTAATATATGCATGCTGTGAAATTATTTAATTTTTATAAATACAAATGTCTAGTCATCATGGAATAGATTATATGAATTTTCGTTGTTGGATTGGACTATGGACAACATTTATTCTATTGGTTATGGTCGTTACTGATGCAAGTTATCTTGTGAAATATATAACAAGATTTACTGGTTAGTGATTTTTGTTTTCTTACAAAATTTGCGTACGATAGGACATTCAACGTTTATGTGTTTGTTTTCTGGATGTTCATTGTCTAGGGAATCCTATTTTCAATATTAAATAGAAAAACAAATGAGCATTTTCGCTAATGAAGCAAAAAGAAGAGTCTTCTCCTCCTTCCGTTGGGAGCAGCACTACAAATTTGATAGTTGCTTATTTCAAGTTGGTTATTCGTGAGATGCACATAGAATTTGTTTCATGTTCTGTTCATCATTTATTCTACAGCATTGAATAAAACATGGTTCTCTGCAGGCCTCGAAATGGGCCATTTTTTCTTGGCCCGACCCGGCCCAAATCGGGCCTTAAATTTTAAAAGTCCGCCCGGCCCAGATAAACTTACGTCTGGCCCGGCCCGGCCCGCCCAAGTTATTTGGCATGCCCGCCCGGCCCGGCCCGAGCCCAACGTTAACTAGAAACAATCTTTAGATTCACATAGATTCATCGAAGAAAAATATTTAAACTAACAGGATAGAAACAATAGTATAATAATTAGTCAAATTTTTGATCGAAAGCAGATTAATTTAATCTAATGGAAATGCGTCATCATATTAAACGAAGTGTTGATGAAAAAGAATTTAGTTCAATCGAATTGAAAGAACAATATAAGACCTGGTCTTCACTACAAAAGTTAATACTGTATTAAGAAATGTGATTGGTCGAAAAGTTAATACGGACTTAATACACTTTTGCAAACTGTATTAAAGTTAATGCACCAATCGAGAAAGAACTCGATCGATTAATTAGGATCATGGATGTGCCTCGATAGAGTCGCTATATATCATCGATAAATAGGTATATTAAATAAGATCAATTATAGAATGTTAAGAATAGAAACTGAAGTTAGCTAAAGTTGGAAAAAACTTAGAATAATAGCTATTTCCTTAATCAATTTCGTCAGTTTATCATGACAGAGAGAAGAGGCAGCATTTTTCTTTCACGAACATGTGCTAAGATTATACATTCTAGCTACATTATAGTGGTTCTTTCTCAGTTCTGATTGATGCATTAAAATTATAAGTGAAGACGCACATACATTTAAAATAAAGTTAATACTGTATTAATTCTGTAGTGTAGATGGGGTCTAATAATAAATCAATTGATTACAATTCTCCTCACAAAGCGACGGGTTGGATAACTAAACCAATTTTAATTCAATCTATTGTATATCGATGATATAAAACACTTATTATTCCAATTTCTAGCGATATCTATATATGACAATAGAAAAATCTTCATCAAACATCGGGCCGGGCGGCCCAACAAAAAAACAGGCCCGCCCGGCCCATCGGTCTTGCCCCACGGAGCCCGCCCGACCCAACTGAAAATCTTCCTTGGGCCGGGTGGGCCGGGCCGAGCGGCCCATTTCGAGGCCTGGTTCTCTGTCAATAGCAATCATTACATGACTACAGAAAATATTTCAAATATTCAAAAACAATTTTTAAACTGAAGAAAACTAAACCAATCGAAAGTTTGATAGATTATTTTATTTCTAACTGAAGTTTGAAATCGACAACTTTAACTATGAATGAAAATCTGTTGCAACTCGATCATGTTTACGTTTTCGAGAGAAAAAAACTAAAGATACTATATCGACTTATGTATCTTCATCGGATTTAGTTAATAGTTATTTTTGGATGCAATGTGCCTAATCTTAATGAATCATTGACTTTCTTTTCCGTTAATATATTCTCGTAGCCTTTAATCTTGATGTATCCTTGCTTATTTATTACTAGTTGAGTTTTCTTTTCTATCCATGATATCACTACAACATATCAATGTGTATTTACAAGAGATATAAGTTCTAGATGATATGAAATTCAGAGGTCGACTTCATGGTAATCGAGTACTGTCGCCCTTTACACAACTAGTTTGTCGACATATGAAAATATGTTCGGATTGAAAAAAATCTTCTACGTTAACATTTAGTAATCGAAGAGATCTTGTAAATAATATTTTATCTACTATTAAATTGTGTAGTTATGTAATATTAACTAATAATGATAAAATTGACAAATTTACGCAGAATGCACTTTCAGTTTATGGTTTATAAAATTTGATTTTAATCAAAATCGTTTGCGTTTAGAGGAAAGTTTTGCTGCTCTGATTGGTATTATCTTTATCTATGAAGCTTTCGATAAAATAATTGACATCAATCGTCATCGACCTGTTCGGTTACATACAGATCAAATTCTACCACCAAATTGTTCATGTTTTACATCGAATACAACAAGAAAGTTAAATTTAATAATGACAATTAACGTACGAAAAGCTAAAGCAAATATATTCTATCTAAATCAATTGTCTCATATTTAGGATTGTTATAAAAACCAATCTCATCAATTTATTGGTATACCTTGTCAAATAATAAATGACAAAGCTTATATTCCCGATGTATTTTTCTTTTCAATTATACTCTTCTTATCAACATTTACGTTGGCATATACATTAAAAAATTTTAAATTCAGTCGATTTTTACCGATGAGTGTTCGTATGATTGTTTTATTTTTTGTGTTCGAAGTTATATTTGCATATATTCTCAAAAATTTAGGTTCGTACAAAAGTAAGCGACTTTGGTGTCGTTTTAGCTATATTTATTAATGTTTTAATTGATTATTTTGTTGGTCTTGATACACTAAAATTAGCTGTACCACAGAAATTTGCTACAACGAAAGAAAATCGTGGATGGATTATACGTCCATTCGGAAAGAATTCACCTTACATTTGGCTTGCTGCTGTATTGCCCGCTCTGTTAGCTACAATACTCATTTTTATGGATCAACATATAACCACTGTTATTATTAATAGAAAAGAAAATAAACTTAAGGTAAAGAAAATAATTTCAAATTAAAATAAATCCCCTAATAAACTTGTTCGTACTATAGAAAGGATCTGGCTATCATCTTGATTTATTAATTGTAGCTGTATGCATTGGAATTAATTCTGTATTTGGTCTACCATGGTTTGTTGCGGCAACAGTACTCTCCATAAACCATGTTATTGCACTTAAACTTGAATCTGGAACGGCAGCACCAGGAGAAAAACCAAAGTTCTTAGGCGTTCGAGAACAACGTGTAACCGGTTTTATTGTATTTTTATTTATTGGTCTATCCGTATTTTTAACAAAAATTCTGGGTTATATTCCAATGCCTGTACTTTACGGTGTTTTTCTCTATATGGGTATATCATCGATGAAAGAAATTCAATTTATTTCTCGTGTATTACTAATATTTATGCCCGAAAAATATCAACCCGATTATGTATACCTTCGATATGTTCGAACAAGTCGTGTACATATGTTTACATTTATTCAAATAAGTTGTTTAGTTTTATTATGGGTTATAAAATCAGTAGAAAGTATATCAATATTATTTCCTATCATGGTTTTAGCTCTGGTTGGAGCAAGAAAAGTAATGGATTATTTATTTACACAACGCGAACTGGAATATTTAGATGATGTTGTGCCAGAAGTTGTGAAGAAAGAAATTGAAGAAAGAAAAAATAGTGCTAGTTTAGACAAGACTGACGAGGAAAACCAGGTTAGTTATTGAATCTTACCTTTATTATATTCCGTTAGAAATTACCAGAATAGAATGTCGAATCTTTTTTCCTACAAGAAAGCATTGTTGAGTCGAAAGAAAATATAATTTGTAATTCTATTCCGAAAAAGTATAAACAATCCTGGTAATAAGATCTCCATATAATTCAGATTAGAATCCAGTAGCAACGATTTCATTCGTTGAACTTCGATATATACTAAAACGATCGGATAAGGTTCAACAGAACAAGATTAATAGGGCTGAATAATGTAAAAAAAAGATCATATTTTAGATGAAGGACGCAATTGAATTTAATAGTACAAATAATCATGGATCATCAAATAATAATACAACGACGAAAGCTTCAAAAGGAAATATTTCAGTAAGTGTAAAATATTCGTGTTTGACTTTTATTTTTGTCATTGTGCATTTCTTTCTAGAATAATCAACCATCCAATGTGATGAATTTTTCTGAAGAAGTTCGTAAAACATCTCTATGGAAATCTATAACGAAATCAAAAGATAAAGAAGTTACGACATCAGAAAAAAAATCATTACGAAGTTCTGGAATTAAGAAAAGGTTTATTATTGTTATAATATAGAATTAATGAAATAATCTTCTTTTTTTTCTTCCTTATAGAATTCGTAGATTAAGTTTAGGCTTCCGAGCTTCTGATGAAGACCGATCTTTAGTTATTGTAAATAATCAACAATCACCAACTATTGTTATCGAGCCATCAAACGATGAACAACAAACTCAACCAACTAGTCTAAACAAAATTAATAGTGACCTCAGAATGTGATTACTTTCTGTCATACTTGTTTTATGTGCATTTAAAAGAAAACTCTGATTGGCATGTCAAAATAGTGATCATATCGTTTGAGCAAATATCTATTGTTGTTTCTTACATTTTTTTTATTGGTTTCTAAATAGAAACTGTACGAATATTTACACTTGACCTATGTAACTTGTATTTATTTCCGTCTCACTTCCTTCTGTTTATGTTGTTGTTTACTTTGTTACGGGCACCATATTATTCTATTGGTAAAACAAGCAAATACAAAATGAAACTATTATAGATAGGTTTATTGAATTTTTATTTCCAAATAATGCATACATATTTGTTTGATTTTTACTAATAAATATCAAAAGAAAACTTATTAAGTGTTAAACAGTATAAAAATATTAATCTATTGTTTAGTAGCAGAACCAGGATTCACATCTATTGTATGGAATCCCTTTGAAAATAATTGTGCAGCTGATGGATCGATTCTAGCGGACGATTCTAATACTTCTATTAAGTTATCACAATGAAGTAACGTCGGTAAAATTAGCATGATAATCAAATATTTCCAGTCACAATCCATTCTCTAGCCTGTCCTAGGTATACAACAAGTTGTGTTCGGTAGAGAATTTCTCGAGGAAGTGATTGTGGGTGTGTGTGGGTGTTCGTGTACCAAAGGAATTTACACACACCCACACCCTTATTCAGTAATAAAATAGCAACGTTTCGTTTATCCTTTCATTTTCTATGACAATAGGTAGATTTTTTACTGTAAGATTTTTATCGTTATTCCATTTTATTGCTTCATTAAAATACTTGACTTTATCTTGAAGAGAACCTTTTTGTTTTATTTTTCGTAAATAAATGCAGAATATTTATTACTCTTATTCGAAGATATGTCATGGACATCCATAGAAATACAACTTTAATCATTTATTTTGTTTCAGATGCTTCCAAAGGGCCGATTATTAAGGAACATAATTCAAGCAGTAATACTATTCGCATTTCATGAAATGAATTTTAATTATAAGTTACCTATGAGTTGCATAGATATGAAAAGTTTTTCAAGAATGATTTTTTTTCCGATTCAAGTGTGATTTTCGTAAGGAAGCGTATGAATAAAACTTTTTGAGAAAAAGGTAGTACTATCAAAAAATGTAATTTTTGTATTAATTAGTAAGAAAATTTCTTTGATTCGCATTATAATTTTGACATAATTAATTACTAAAAATAAACTGAATTTCAACGTACAAAAATAGATTTATGAGTATTTTTAATGCGATGCAGCTCGGTTTTGTCGAAGAAATAGAGAACGATTCAGATATGTATTTGTAGGCAATCGAAAATTTTTAAAATTTTTGTTCTTCAATTTATTGAGCTAAAACATAAAGAATTTTAGGTATTTATTTCCTAAACCTTCGTAGTTCTACCAGCGCTTTTTCGATAGATGGAGACTATATCTACAATGGCACACTTTAAAATCTAAATATAATAAAATTCCTTTTAGAAATCGAGATATGACTTCCAAAATAGGCTGTGACAATATGTATGAAAATTATTACTTTCTCAATAATGACTTGAATTTCATTTATGTAAAGACGTTGACAGGTAAAATAATGATAATCAATATTGATTTATCTGAAACGATCGAAACAGTTAAAAGAAAAATAAGTGATATGGAAAATTGTTCGATTGAATCACAACGATTACTTTTTGCTGGAAAGCAATTGACTGATTTCTACACTTTGAATGACTATCATTTGACTACTGGAACAACACTACATTTAGTTCGTCCTCTCTGTGGAGGAATGCAAATTTTTGTTAAAAATTTTCGTGGAGAAACTATCGCACTGGAAGTTAACCTATGGAATACTGTATGGGATGTCAAAACGAAAATTCAAGATAAAGAAGGTATTCCACCTGATCAACAGCGATTAATTTTCGCTGGCAAGCTACTTGTCGACGACAGAACTCTATCAGACTACAATATTCAAAGGGAGAGCACATTGCATCTAGTGGGTCGAATGGCCGGACCGCATTGCTGTTTAAATATCAAAACATTAGCAGGAAGAACGATTTCTATGGTGGCAGGCTCAAGTGCTCCCATCGAACACGTCAAAAAAGATCTTCAAGTTAAAGAAGGTATTCCACCTGATCAACAGCGATTGATCTACGCTGGTAAAGAACTCGAAAGTGAGCGAACCTTAGAAGACTATAATATCAGCGGATGTGGCCCCCACCAAATGACTGTCATAGTTCGGCATCCAGACAACATGCCAATTTTTGTTAAAACTCTAACTAAAAACATTATTACATTGGATGTAAACCCAAATGACACGATCGAAAATGTAAAAGCAATAATTCAAGCTGAAGAAGGCATTCCGCTTGATGAACAGCGGTTGATTTCTACTGATAAACAGCTTGAAAATGATCAAACCCTATCATATTAGAATATTCAAAATGATGCCCCATTATATCTTGTGCTTTCTAATGAAATATTAATCTTTGTAAAAACCAGGGATGAAAAAACGATTCGATTGATAGTGCAATCAGGTAGTGCCATCGAAGATGTCAAAGACAAAATTCAAGATGAAGAACATATTCCATCCGATCAACAACGATTGATTTATGCTGGCGAGGAACTTATAGATCGCCAAACTTTATCAGAGTACAGTGTCCAAGAAAAAAGCATATTAGAACTTTTATCAACAAATGAAACTACATTGATTGATAATATGCCGGGTATGAGAAGAATATCAGACTTAAACATAGGTGAAAAAGTTTCATAATACATTTCTAATGAAGTTTATTCCAAATTATCCCGAGAATCTTCAATAAACATAACTACTGAGAGTTAAAAAATGACTTATAAAAGGTTATTATCGATATAGATTTTGTTTGTGCTACGAACCCGGCAATGATTCAGTGATAATCATAATCTTTCCTTAAGTTTGTATTGTATTTTTTAAGTACTTGATATCTATGAAATTAAATTTTATCCTATCCTAGGAAAATCCACAGTCTATCATTATTTTTAATTTAACTAAAACTAATACGAAAATAATTTTTATTTTGTTTGATAAAAGGAGCATTATATATACGTTACCAAAAATCTTGACGTCAAATTGTCTAAATTTAACAGATGATAAGAAATGTACGATTACTTTGAAAAGTATATAATTTAAAATAAATTACGCGAGAAATTAGCTGACTAAAATCAACATTGTGTATATTCTAATTCTTTTCTATTTTTTGTACTCATGTATCCATAATACGAAAATGTTCCTGTGTTTCATTAAAAATTTAACATTGAGAGATTGTGATTGTAAAATCCTTCATCAAACTACAATTTTTAAATGTTTTTAAAATTCCCACTCAATATCACGTTTGATATTAGTATTTTGGAATATTCTTCGGTTTATAATTAGAAAATCTTTTCTCTTGTCTTTTAGAACCCATAACGTCTGCTACAAGTAAATTAGATTCGACTGATAAAGGATCCAATAATGTTCACCGTGTTTCTGACATAAGTCAAGAACCTGACAAAATGTTGCTTCCTATTGAAGGTTATCATGAAAAATCTCTTGTGTCATTAGAAGAGGCAATCGATCCTTTGGTTCCACTTGTTCCAGATATAAAACGAAAAGCGTGGATTGCTAAGCTTAACTCAAAAGATCCTGCAGATAACTTGACACCCGATGAATCAGCTTCAATTATGTTATATTCAATCGAATGGATGAAACAGGAAGAAAGTCTCTACTATATTCTTAATTCTACTCTTCGTAAAGCAAACAGAGATTTATTAAAACCATGGTTTATTTATTTAAAGCTGATATTAACAGGTATCGCGAAACTACCATCGATAGAAGATCGTACAGTTTACCGTGGAGTTAAGGCTAATTTGAGTGATATATATTGTCTAGGCAAGAAATTTGTATGGTGGGATTTTTCATCATGCACGTCAAGAATCGATGCATTGGAACAAGAAACAATATTGGGCAAAACAGGAATGCGTACAATATTCACTATTGAATGTAAAAATGCAAAAAACATCCGACATCATTCAATGTATCCTGATAAAGACGAAATTTTATTATTGCCAGCGAGTCAGTTTGAAGTTATACGCCAAAATCACCCATCTGAAGATGTTCATATGATTCAATTGAAAGAAACAGAACCATTATATCCTCTTCGAGATCCGATTTAATATCGATAAGTTCCTAAGAAGACATATTCTACAGAATTTGACGAAATAATAAATATTCAAGTCATTTGAATTTTGCTATAGATCATGATCCCACAAATGACAATCAATTAAGGTTGTGAGCGTGATCATTGCCTTCATATATACTTTATGCACATCCTTGATTTGTTGACTGAGTTTCGCATGACAATTCATTACATACTATAAATCTCGATCATCTCTAATGTGCAAATAAAACTACAGAAAAGAACAATGTTTTATCTAACGAGTATATGTAAATCCTGTCGTGGGTGTGGGTTAGCGCCCGGCGTGGTTCACGGAATATCACGATCACGGTCATACCGCTGACGGTGAGTGATTTTATTTGACAAGCCATGGTCATGAACATGACCATGACCAGAAGTTGGTCACGGGCATTCCATAGTGGTCATAGATAAAAGGCATGCAGGTAAATTTTGTCAAGATCCGAAGATCCTAATACTGAGGGGTGTAGAGGAGTCTTTACCGTGCTATCCTCTCATCTTGTTCAGTCATCGCTTTTCATAAAAAATACTGGACTGCCTTTATAGATGATACCAAAAAGGCTGCGCCTGACGAAGAACCAGATAATAGCTGTGCTTGTGGGGTGTGGCTGTAGGTGTGGTGTATTTGCTATTCAAAACAATATCTAACGCACACCCACACCATAATTCTAACTATTAAAAAACATAATTAAAATAAGACAAAGTAATTGAATTATTTTTATATAAGATTAAATGAGTATCTTTCAAAAAAGTATGAATCAGAATTTTTACATTAATACGAATAATTACTCGTTTAATTAACACGGATGAATTTATGTATAAAACAAAAGGTTTCACTATAGCATTTCAACAGCGTTATTATTATGAAGTTTCCTATTCATATGAAAACTCGATTGTGGTCTCTGAACAACCAATCCCACTGAAATTCTCAGGGTATGTGTGCTCAGACTCAAATCGATCTTAGTGAAAATTTTAGCGAAAATGTTGTAATCAGTACAAACAACCTTTATTTATCTTTCGTAAATTTCTCCTCTAAATAAAACGGGACATATCTCAGTTTAGCGTTCCAATCAGATCAATACTTACCACTAGAATTTCGAATAGCTCAGTTTTTAGTATACAACATCAAAGAAAACAAAGTTTTTCAAGTTCAGATTGTTACTGACATAGAGGAAATTCTAAATCGAGAAGACATGCGCATTGAAGAATATCGACTAGATTTTCTACGTCAAAAATCTACAAGCCCAGGAGATTCAATCCGACCAGTGGATTCGATCGTTTCCGGCATCGGATCCTATGGATTCCGTTGCTTTTCGGTCGGCTCCGTTGAATTTCGACGATTTCCTAACTAACGGATTCCGGTCCGGTTTCCGCTGGAAAAATTCCGTTAAGTTCGGCAAAATTTCGATCCAGAATTCGTCGGAAATCGACGAAATCGATGGGGATTGATCGGAAATGGTCCGACGAAATCTGGACCGGAATCCGTTAGTTAGGAAATCGTCGGAATTCAACGGAACCGATCGATTCCGACTTACCCTGATTCTCCTGGGAGATTTCAGAAACTGAAGTTTACCAAATATTGTCTGTTCATGAATTTTGTATACTTCAAACTAAATTAAAGTTAAATTCTATTCTAGAATTTATGTATGAAGAGATACATAGCTATGCGACTCTATTTTTTACCCATTTATTCAAATTCATGAAATATTTTTGCATAAAAAATACCAGCATTATTAATTAAAATACTAACTGGTCGATTTCCATGATATTGGGTGTGGGTGTAGAAGCAACTGAAAATACTTTACAACCACAATCACACCCTTATGTGTATAGCTTTTGTTGGGAGATATAAATTTATATAGACTTCATGAAGAATCATGAGAGTATCAGATCGAAATGAACACAAGTCGAACGCGTAGTATGCACTAAATACTTTATAGCCACCTAGACACTACAGAAATTAGAGTAGTGATGAAATTTTGATTTGTTTAAAAAAATTAATGAGAAATTTTTCCGAATATCTTGTGTAATTCTGCCAAATCTCCTAGTTCTTCCAACTAAGCTGTTGATGGTTCACTTAAAAATTTGAGAATTCAAAAAGACGAGCAATCAGTAAGTCATCAAGTCGCTTTAACATAAGAAAATCATAAATAAATTGAGAATGTAGGTGAGGATGGGTGTGGTTAAGTCTGGGTGTTAGTCTTTCAGAGCTTCACATCCACATTCACACCCACACCCATAAGACCGCAGTCCTTCCTGGGATGCTTAACTCAGAGCCTATCTCAAATGGCGAAGTTAGTGAAATAGAACTTTTGACTAGACATAATGCATTATAAATTTCTATATTTTCCCCATTTTTAATGTAACAATCCTATATGGATTCTTGTATTTTTGAAAACCTCGCAATCCAAACCAAGTCCTTGGTAGTGTGTTCTCATGTGAAGCTAACAGTTTATCATATTTTGGGTCTGTGGGTTGAGACAAAGTTCAGACTCTCATCGACATCTACGCTTCCACTTCTCATCATTTCTATGTTAATTTGGATGGCGTTGATCTATGTAATGTAGTAATCAATTATTATAAGCATTTACAAATTTATTCTTAGCTTCGTTTTGAGATGAATCTTTTAGAGAAATTGTTTACAAAGGACTGTATAATTATTTTTCTATAAAAACGTCATAACCAATAAAGGAAGCCTTTAAAAATAAAAGTGAATTTCAGTACTTTCTTTTTTTTTTATTTTCCTAGTCTATTTTCTACTTTAAAATTTCATTATTATAGCGAGAAAATATTCAAACATTAGTGAAAATTTTCATGTTCTAAATGAAAATCGTAGCTAGAGTATTCAAAAGAATTATTCTAAAGTTACCAGGTATGCAATGATTAAATTTAGATTTCAGCTCGAAATTTCTACTGTTCGTTTTGCATCTCTAATCTTTGAACTCATGAATTAGATTTATTACATACTTCGCAATGATATACATTTTGTGTTCAAGTCTCAGTCCATAATTCTATAGTTTTGCTTTCATCTCAAAAATAAAGGTTTGCAATTGAAAATTTGTTCTAAGGTTGTTTATAATCTAGTTCGCATAATTAAGATAGAATTCACATCTGTATTTTATGAAAAATTCAACTTTGAAATCTTATAAGATCCATGTTCTTGTTTCAAATTAATAATAATAGCGCAAGTGTATGTGTTTAAGAATCTTTGAGAAAAGAAAATAATGATAATCAAAATATCACACATTTGATAGAAATATAAGCTACAAGACATTTTCAAGAAGATAACAAATCTGAAAAATTCTATGTTATTGGGTAAGATAATTAAACTTTATATTAAAAAATAATGTTATTACATATTTATTTTCTAAATAAGTAGATTGAAAGAATCTATGATTAGAATATGATTTCTTATTACTTATATTTTACAATGGAAAAATGCATTAGTACATTATGAATATTTGTGCAGAACAGCACAAGTACTATTCTACAGATCTATTATGATCACTAT